>JASCZI010211519.1:73254-87670 GCA_036250425.1 Stylosanthes scabra
GGGAACGTTCATGCTTTTCAAATCTTGCTCATTCCTAACAGCCTAATTTTAACAAATTGCAGAGTTAATTAATGAAAAGATTGAAAATTTGTGAAGTGACTTGTGAAATGTGTAGTAGTAGGTAAGTACCTGGAAATCGCCACAGCAGAGGAGGAGGTCGATTTTGGTGTTTTGGGTTTCTTCTAGATGCTTAAGGGTTTTGTAGACATTGTCGAGGTCACCATGCATGCACCCTTCAACTGCTATCTTCATCTTTCTTCTTCTTCAAACAGTAGTAGCACTAACTAGGGTTTTATCGAAATCAAAACAGAACTCTAAACCCCTCAAATGAGCTTATTTGCTTATTACTCTGCCAACGAAATACATAATTTTTCATGAATCAAATTATCAAATACATTTATAAAAAAAACTGCAAATTTAATAATAAAATAAGTTTTATATATCATTAGCGTTTGGATCAGATCAGAATTTAGATCTGCTCAAAAAGACAAATTTTAAACATCCAAAACCGAGGGGTCAAATGAAAAATTTTAAAATATACACATGAACCGATTTTAATCACACATATCAACAAATATAATCTACATAGCAATCACCAATTTAACATATTATAACACAATTCAAACAAAAATTTAATAAACCATCTACATATAATATTTCAAACATACACGTTAAAAGAAAATAAAATAAAAATATATTTCTAATAAAGCATTAATAGTCTTTAGATTGATGTGAATCTAAGGACTATTAATTGGTGTAAGTCAAAGACTTACACTAGTGTAAGCAAGGTTCTGAAAACCAGTTCAGACAATGAACCATTCGTGTTACTGGTTCACTGGTTTATTGATCCAACCAGAGTTCAACCACAAAAACCGTTTTGTAATAAAATAATATAGAAAATAAAAAATCAACACAAAAAAAAGTAAATAGTCTTAATACAAAGACTACCAATGAGCACATGTGACAATATCATAAGTTCATAACTCATAAGAACACAACAGCAAGCTAACTATCTTCATTCTTCTTTTTCCTTCTTAAGTGATGATCAATATCAGTAAGGGAGGGAGGATTCGAAATTTCCAATTAAAAACCTTCTATCAGTAGGATACATGCTGACCAAGTAATTGCATTTGTTAAGGCCAGGAGGTTGCAAGCACATGTTATTCCATACAATTATTGTAGTCTTCTATGGTGTCAAGGAAGTAAACTTCAAAATGATACAATATCAAAGCTCATTAAGGCCGTGTCACAACTATGCAAATAATAATACCACAAAGAAGTGCCAATTTACAACTTCTTAAGAACCATCAATTTATTCACAAGTATCTACTTTTCTAATAGTTAGTGAATAATTTCAAGTAGTTAATACTTAAAATATAAAAATCATTTCAAAGATTATAAGAATTTTACATTCCAAATAAAAAGGTATAGACATAAGAAAAAAGCTCCGATTAGTTTACACATAAATCGAATGGAACAAAGAAGAAACCCTCGTCCTTTTGATGCCAACTCCATTTTATGAACTTCACAATTTAGCATCTCTGTATTTCACTCAGTTAGAATTAGAAGATGACAAAGCTGACATTCCCTTGTGGAAGATGCCCTATGATAAAGGACTAAAGGGCACAAATGGTAGCTCAAAATTAACATAGCATCAGCTACTTGGCAATAACCAAGTATCTTATTTTCATGAAGAAATCAGTAGTTCACATAAATCCTTAGCATAAACTATTTTATTGCAAAACTCTAAACCCTAAACAACAGCAACAGCAAACACTAACATTAATTCTTTTAGAGTAAATTTTCTAATAACAAAGCAGCAACAAAATAGCAACAACAGCAAACAATAACATTCCATTTTTTTGAGAAAATTTTCTAATAACACAGTAGCAACAACAGTAATTTTTTAGAGTAATTCTCTTAGTAAAATTCAAATCTCAAATAAAAAAAACAAAGAAGAAGCACTGCAAAAGAAGCAACAGCAGTGAATCATTCTCAATTAAAAAAAAAAAAAGAAGAAGAAGCTGCACTGCAAATTGTTCATGAAGCTTATGCTAATACCTTGACTGTTTTGAAATTTTGATTGTAAATTAGAGAAATGTTGATTCCAGGTACGAAGAGGTGCATACCGTGCACAAACAAAAAAACAAAAACAAATAAAAAAGAAGCAACAACTCAGCAAGGAACACAAGAGACTCAAAGTGAAACCGCGAGGATTCAAGAAACTTGGCCACCTACCTTCGACGGACGGACGTGCAGAGGCCAGAGAGAGACCACGGCGGGACTGCGGCGAGGCAGGGACTTCCAGGCGGAGAGCGTAGGCGGCTGGCCAGAGGACGCTACGCGATGGAGTCATCCACCGGGTTGAGAGGGACGCGATGGAGGACAGGATGGTGCGGCAGTCGGCAGTGGGCAGCGGCGGGGGCTGGCGGCGATAGAGGCAAGGCTAGGGCAGGCTGTGAGAGAGAGAGAGTGAAACTCTCAGACCAAAAAACGACGCTTATGGGGCTTAAAGGAAAAACCCGTCGGATTCCGGTTCGGTCCGACCGATCAGTTCAACGATTCTTGTAGTGGCGATTTCAAATGGTAAACCGAATTGCAAATTCTTCCGGTTCACAGCCCGACCGGCTCCGATTTTCCAGATGTTGAGTGTAAGTCTAACCCTTATATAATCTTTGGACATATGCTTGTTTTGGTAAAGCTTTTCAAAGAGGTGCTATAGTTTTTCAAGAGCAGGAGCACCTCATTTTGTGTTTGGTAAATCAAAAAAATGATGTGCTTGTGCTTGCCGCTTTTAAAAGATGGAGGTGCTTTTAGAAGCACTTAAATTGGAGCTTTTCAAATATGGTTTGTGCTTATCAAAATTAAAAAGTGTAATATAACTATTTATTGATAAATATCCACATTTATTATTACTCTATCTATTATGGTCTTTTTAAATTTTAAAAATCACTTTACCAAACACAATTATTGTTGCTTGTGCTTATTAAAAGACATTTTTTATCTTATTTTACCAAACACATGTGCTACAACTTTTAAAAAACTATCTTTTAAAAGACAACTTCCGTAAGCTACTTTCGAAAAATAAAAGCTTTACCAAACCAAGTCATAATCTACCTATGGCTATACATTTAGTTTTGTATTATGTTATTGTGGTTCTTAAATTTAGAATATGTAAGTTTACACGAATTAATAAAATAAATCATATAACTTTATTCTAATATGAAGGAAGATAAACATAATGTAAATAATTTTATAAAAGAATTTGTGTTATATATGGTTATTCTTTTTGGTGTCTATATAACATTATAACGTGATTCTAATATTGAGGAAGAAAAAAATAATTTGTGTTATATATGGTTATTTTTTTTGGTGTCTAAAACCAGACAATTGATTATATTGCATTTTTTGCCATTTATATGGAATTTTTGGCAGAGTGTAGAGATTTTTTGAATCCGTTGGACCCCCGGATTCAAATCAATTTGCAAAAGTTTATATAGGATCCGTGGCACCCTACCACGAATTCGGTGTAACTACATGCAAAGGGGGATCTGTGACACCCTGCCACGGGTTCAGGGTGAAATAAAAACCTATAAAATCTGTGACAGGGTCTTTCGGATTAAGAAGGTTGGTTTTTAGAGAGAGAAGTTAAAATTTTTTTAGAGAGAAGTCAGAGAAAAAGATTGAGAGAGCTTTTGAGTATTCTTCATGGAAGAGCGTCCGATCGAGGAGATTGCCGCGGAGAACCGGCTGGATATGTACTGCCTCAATGAGGTGTCACACGTCGCCCATAACGTCCAAGCCGAGGTTAGTCTTTTTTTAACGTATTTAATTTAGATATGATTTATTTGTTAATTACATGTGATTTATTTGTTAGTTAGATGTGTTTTATTTGTTAGGGTGACTTAGTTTAGGTTTTAAGTTAGTTTAAATTAGATGTTCCTGTTTAGGATGTTAACAGATGTTATTAATTTCACCGTGACTTATTTACGGGTTACGTGTTAGTTTCATAACAATATTCTGTTTAGCTATAACTAATTGTTACGAACTGCCCATTTTTTTTCCTGATTCAATTCTTGTTCCTATTCAACGCAGAAGGATAGATGTATCGTCAGCGTCCGTCAGCAGATTGCGATGGGCCTAGATCCACGCGCTGAGCCGTTCGTGCAGCGGGCCGGTCTACTCCCGGTTGCACGACTGACCGAGCGCTGGTTCAAGATTGACGAGCCGCTCATCAATGCCTTCATAGAGAGGTGGCGACCAGAGACTCATTCGTTCCACATGCTGTGGGGCGAGTGCACCGTCACCCTAGAGGATGTCGCGTACCAGCTGGGTCTCCCCATCGACAACGAGCCCGTGAGTGGCTGCCTTTAGGACTTCGAGAACATGATGCCAGAGGGTACAGCGAGACCCCGATGGGACTGGTTCCGGGAGATGTTCGGCGAGCCACCCGGCCCTCCGGACGCGGATTCCTGCACCGTGACGTTCTTGTGGTTGAGGAGCAGCTTCGGAGTTCTCCCTAGCCATCCGACAGACGAAATGGTCCTCATGCATGCCAAAGTTTACATCTGGATGTTGTTGTCGATCTGTCTTTTCGGGGATAAGACTGGAGCTCGGGCTCATGTTCGCTGGCTTCCTTATCTGCTGCGCATCGACGATCTAGGTCGATACAGCTTGGGGTCCGCAGTGCTAGTCTGGCTGTACAAGAGTCTGTGTCAAGCAGCCAACAGGAATGTCGTCCAGGTGGCAGGGTCGTTGGATCTGCTGCAGAGCTGGATTTTCTGGCGGTTTCTCCTCCTTCGCCCTCCCACTTTCGACGACATTGAGTGGCCATTGGCCTCCACGTAAACCAATTTATTTGTTTTGTTGTGTAATTTTTACTTGTGTTTTATTTTATGCTGCTTGGTTAACGTGTTTGGCCATCGACTTCTTGCATGCGAAGGATGGGCACGGGAGTGACCAGTGGTTTCCACACACCTTTCAGCGCTGGCATGCACTCTGGGCAACCAGGTATGATTTAATTTATGGTTTCCGGTTTACTTTGACTTATTTTTTTCGTAGTTTACGTTATGTAACGTGTTTGTGGGTATGCAGGTTTCAGCAACTGTTTGAGGTTGTACAGTCTGCTGATCCAGGCCCCACTGCAGACTTCATTCAGTGGTGGATCCTCACCGCAAGGAGGTACCTTGTCCCCGCTGATCGTTTCCATCATTTGCCATCCGACGAGATCCCGGTTGAGGCCACACAGAGACAATCAGGTCCACATCCAGCGCAACCTAACGTCCCTCATGTGCCGGATAACAGGCGACCTGCGAGGAGGATGATGGTTGGGACGAGGACCACCGCTCGGGACTGGCAGTGGTTGGACGACATCAAGGATGAGGATGCGCCGGCCGCGCCACCGACGCAGAAGAATAGGCGCATGTCTGTGTGCTACGCATGTCGGAGAGGGGTGGGCAGACCCCGCAGAGGCGGCAGAGCTGGTAGAGGCCGCAGGGAGGGGGGTGACGCGGCGCCTACCCAGCAGACTCAGGGCGGTGCTAGCACCAGTAAGCCGGTACAGGAGGCGGGGACAAGCTCACAGGCTTACCTCTCACCCACCCCTCAGACCTAGGGGACCACGATCCCGTCGACCATGAGCTCCCCGTCGCAGCAGGCGTTCCTGGACGGGCTACATAGCCCCGAATTCCAGCAGTTGATTGACGACATCATGCTCGAGGGCGGCAGTGGTTATAGGCCGGACACGTAGTTCGATGGCTCTCCGGTCCATCTGGACCTGAACGAGCCTATGTCCGGTCCGTCACATCTTCTTATGGCTCTTGGTGGGACTCCTCCATCCACATCACACTTACCAGGTGCCTCATGGGACGTACTGTTTTGGAGCATGCGCGTCTGCCGACTCCTCCAGTGTCACCTGCACCGGCTGAGCATCCAGACGAGCCAGCAGCAAGGGGGCAGGCCCGCGGAGCTCCACGTCGTCGAGGGTGCGGCACCGGAGGCCATATGTAGTTCTCTTATGTTAGTTATGTACTTTAATTTCGCGCATTACTTTATGTGTATCAGAACTTGCAGACATCTGTATTTCGTGTATTTATGTACATTTTCGTATTTTCGTAAACGCCGTTTAATTTTATTTTTTATCGCTAACGGCAACTTTTAATGATACGACGCGTACCATTTATCCGCGCTAATTCTATTAAAGACTAATAACAAGTACATATTTAGCCCTGTTTAAAACTAACTCCAAAAATAAAAAAGGGTTGGCCTGGATCCGTGGCAGGGTCCCACGGATTCCATAGAAATGACAAACGATGCAATCTGATCAATTTTCTGGTTTTAGTGTAATCTGATAATATTGGTTTCCATATAACGTATATGGGTAACTTGCCCTTATTTTTAACGTTTAAACATTAAATTAGTTTCAAGAATTTTTTTGTAAAGATATATTTTTAATTTAAAATATATGTAATTACAAATTTAATTTTTATTTATTAAAAATTAAAACATATTTAAAATTATAAATATTCTTAAAAAATAATTATTCTGTTTTTATAAGTTCAAGACATACATTTATTACTTTCTCTCTTACATCTTAAACTCATTAATTACACACATTCTCCCTTCAATTCTTGTAATCTAATCCTAGTCATACATTTAGATCTAATGGTCATAATTACACCATCTCATTTATCACATCAGAAACATTTTCCCACTAGATACCTCCTATATATATATATATATATATATATATATATATATAATATGCAACAATTCTATTTATACACCAAAATCAGGGCAATTCACCCAAATAAAAGATTTGGGAAGAAAAATGATCAATTTGTCCTAAATGAGATTCTAAGATCAGTTTGTCCTAAAACACATTTATATAATCCGTGGAAGGGTCCAATGGATCACAAAAAATACATAATCCGTGGAACCCTTCCATCCAGGTAATATGTGTGTTCTGTTTTTGAAAATCCACCTTCCACGTATTATGCATGTTGTAGTTTTGAAGGATTCCATGGAACCCTCCCACAGATTTTGTATGTTTTGTAATTTTCAAAATTCATGTAACCCTTCCACGGATTATGGGTATTGGGGGAGTTATACAATTCAAACTATATGTTTATCTAATGACTTATTTGGTATAATATTTTTAATTAATTAATAAAAGTTGATGAAAGTATTATATTTTTTTATAATAAAAATATTCGTAAAAAATATACATAATAAAAAAATATAGTACTCACGTAGTACTCCTATTAAATATAGTATTCTCATTATTAGTTAAATACAACAAATAAACAAATAAAAAAAATATGTATATTGATTAACTTATTTTATGTAATACTCATACTAAAATATATACAATATTCCTATTAACTAGTCAAAATTAAAAAAAAAAAAAACGCCAGTACTCCCATAAACTTCAACGAAGGTTTTATGAAGAAAAAATAAAATACTTTAATCATTAAAAAATATTATAGAAAAGTATTGTATTTTTTTATGATAAAATTTTTAACTAAAATTAAATCATATTTTATTTTTAAATTTTAACTAAATAATAAGAATATTTTATATTTATACTTAATAGGAGTATAAAAAATAATTAATTAAGAGTAATACTATATTTTTTACTATTAATATTCCTTTATTAATATTTTTATTTCTATCAACATTTATAAATTAAATAATAATATTAGACAAAATTGATTAATATACATATTTTATTTTTATATTTAATAAAGGTACTACGTGAGTACTATATTTTTTTATTATTTATATTTTCTACGAATATTTTTATTATAAAAAGTATAGGAAATAAGTTAGATACATCTTGCATATCAAACGGTTGTAATACTCTGGAGTTTGGTACTCCACAGTACTGACCTTTTCCTAAAGTATAATACTCTCATTAACTTTCATTAATTAATTTAGAATATTAGACCAAATGAGTCATTAGATACACATATATTTTGAATTATTTAATTCACCCAATACATATAATCCGTCGGAGGGTTCCATGGATCTATGGAATCCTTCAAAACTACAACCTGTATAATACGTAGAAGGTTACCATGGATTTCCAAAAACAGAACACACATAATACCTGGAAGGGTTCCACGGATTATGTATTTTTTGTGATCCATTGGACCCTTCCACAGATTATATAAATGTATTTTAGGACAAATTGATCATAGAATCTCATTTAGGACAATTTGATCATTTTTCTCGCCAAATCTTTTAATTGGGTGAATTGCCCCCAAAATCAGTCATTAATATATAATACTTATATAAAATATAAAATACATACTAAAAATAGTTAAACTACACATATCAAATAACTTGATTGAACTAATCAAATTTCTAGTGCTCTACTAGAGTTTTCTCTTATATTTTAGTGTTCTACTAGAGTTTTCCGATATGCCATACTAGGGTTTTTATTTGTAACTTAATAGCGTTCTTTGTAACCCATTAAAAAGCTTACTTCTTTTAAAGTTTTTTTTTTTTTATTAAAAGTTGTATTTTTTTTACGAAAAATCTATTTTTTAGAGTTAAAAAATGAATTTTTTATTTAAGTTTTTTGAAAATAATTAATTAAGTAATTAAATGGGTCGGTCCGTTTAACCCGTTAAGCTGACTTTAAATGGGTCAAGTTAGAAATTCTAACCTTTATTCAAAGCGGGCTTAAACAGACCAACCTGATTTATTTTTTAGTAATGCTAGGGAGCCAACATTAGGGAGCCCATGAGTGTAATTAGGGAAATAGTGGGTGGTAAAAGAGAAAAGAGAAAAGAGAAAAGAAGGAAATAGCCTATTGACCACCTATTTGGCTAACAAACTATGAACTTCCTAAACTTTCTCTTTATTTTTTATTTCAAGAAAGTAAAGAAGAAAAGAAAGAATAAACTAGAATTTTTTTTTAAACTTTTTCTTTTGTACCCTAGTGTTCTGCTAGGGTTTCCTCTTGTGCCCTATTAGGATTTCTATTGTGCCCTAATAAGGTTTTTCTAGTACTTTGATGTGTCCTGATAGGATTTTAATGTGTCATTTTGAGTTTTGATGTGCTCTGATAGAGTTTTGAGAAAGAATCCTTATTTCCTTATCTTTTCATGTGTCATACAATACAATTCAACTATCATGGCCGATTTGTCTGCTATAACGGTGAAGAATACTAATCCTAATGTGGGAGAGGAAGAAACTTTCGTAGTTTTGGATGCATCTGAGATCAGAAGACGATCTAGTCTGGTTGCTACGATTCTTCGAAAGTTTTGGAACCATTACACTATTCGAATTTTTGAAGGCGGTACTCCAGATCTGGTTCTTCAATCGGATATGAGTTTATCCAAGAATATCACCAACATCATCCTCCTTAATTTTGCTTTTATTTATGTTCTCTCTCCTTTAGTAATTTACATTATGATATTTTGATTACGTGGAGTTCCCACTCTCTTTGTTACCTTTTGGTTGTCCAAGTTGGACCCATCCTCTAATGTATTCATTTTATTATTCTAATGGAATAAAATACAACTGCCTTTGATAAAAAAAAAATAAAATAAACTATACCTTAGCTTATTGATTGAGAAAATCTTTTTATTTTGATTCTTGATAGGATAAATTAATTAAACAGAATGCTAATGATAAAGAACGTGTTACTTGCAACTAAGGCTTTAAAGAAGCTTCCATCATTATATATAGCAGAATATGGCTTTCCTAAAATGTAAAATGGAGAGAAGAGACTATTAATTAGCATTGATCAACATAAAGATGATGAAATATGCTTCTGCTTGTATTTGAGGTTGGCAAGTGAAAAAGAAGAATGCGGTTGTTGTTTTGATGAAGATGATTGTTGTACTCGTTTGTCAATGGCAGTGGGTGCATGTCCATCATGCTCTGCTGATTCTATTGAGCAACAAGAGAAGCAACGTTCTTCTTCTTATGTGGAAGCCATCAACAAGAAGAAAAGAAAGAGGGAAGAAAAGAAGAAGAAAACGGCACCATCATCATGGGGGTACTCAACTGAATTGATGATGTATGATGATCAATGGAAGTTGAAGAAGGTTCTGAACGGGAGTGACGTGGGCAACATGAGTAGGATGTTACTTCCCAAGAACATGGCGGAAAAGCTGATGGTGGAGGTAGTTGGTTACAACAACCACAATGATAAAGAAGGCGTCAAAGTTGACATATGTGACATGGACACACACTCCATGCACACTTTTGTATTCAAGAGATGGGGTTCGTCTAGAAGCTACGTCTTCATTGGTACAAGGTCAGAGATTTTATTTTAAGAAGGTCTCTCAAGTCCGACGATGAGGTTGGCTTTCACTGAGATCCCTATGCTCGCCGATTCCACTTCTCTGTTCTCGTTAGGAAGACGAATTAGATATTTAATTTGTTATTTTTATTAGAGCCACTCTCTGGTATTAATTTGTGTCGGTTAAATATTAGGCATTGCGTCTGAAGTGATAAATGTATGGATAATGATAATTCTCTCTCGATTTACTGATGTGGAAGCCGTTTGCAGTCAATTGGTGCCCAAGAAGATATGAGCATATTTTGCAGGGATTTGGGAACTCTGGCATTCCATAAACTGAAAGAATCTGTATATCTTACTCTCCCGAAAATGGTTTTATCCGTGAAACCAATATTCGATCTTGAATTGTGGAATGTAAATTGAGTTCTTGTGGTTTTTATAAGTGGTTTCTACATAATCCAATGGATACTACGAAAAAGTTATCTACGACTGTCTCTTGGTGCACCAACACGTCTTCGAAGCTGGAAATTTTCCAAATGATTATTGCATCAATTATCAAAATTAACTTTGAGTTTTAAAAATAGCACATTTCTTAATTTTCTTGTTTTTTTTAGTATCTTTCTCTCCAAATTTATTTAATATTTACCACTTTAATTTCAGAGGAGATCCCACTTTATCTTGCTTTTGTTGTTTAAGTTGGACCAAACTTATGTTTTCATTTTTTATTCAGTGGAATGAAATATAATTATCTTTGATAAAAAAAAATTACACATATATTTTATTTTATATTTAATGTGTATTATACATTGTTAGCATAACATATATATGTGTGTGTGAGACTTTTACATAATATCACTCTTGGCAAATTCTATATGACGGATCTGATAGCATATCCGTTTATTATTCCACCATTTCGCTTTTCTATACTCCACTAAACATAATTGCAATTCCTATCTTCTTCAAGTGTTCTCTCCTCTCCCCTCTTCTTCCTCCTTCCTTTGTCCTTTCTTTCTTTTTTTATTTTTTTTTCTTATATGCTCTCTCTTTTCCATATCATCTCTTTAATAATTCTCTTGTTTTTTTATTGGCTTTGTCTCCCTTTTTCATACCATTTGTTGTTATTATATCTCTCTTCTTCCATAATCTTTTATGCCAATTCTCTTTCTTGTTCTTTTTGTTTTCTTTTTTTTGTCTCCCTTCTTCGTACCATTTGCTGTTGTCATATTTCTATCTCTTCTTCCATAATCTTTCATGTTGATTAATATGAATATAAGATAATTTTGGGAAGAATTAATAGAGAGAAATCAAATAAAGTTAAATTAGGTGAATGACATATGAATTTCAAATAATTGATTTGAGCGTGTTATTATTGTTTGATTAGGTGAGGTGATGTATGAGCATCATTAGTGATTTTAATGATTCATTTCTTGCAAATTAAGTAAACAATTAGTCTTATACTCAATCAAATTCATCACTTTTCATCATCATAGCTTTGAGTATTTGAATTCAATGATAATTGCAGGAATTGAAGAAGATTAACAAAGGATTAGAAGAGAAAGAATTAAAGAAGAAATGATCAAGAATCAAGGCAAGATACTTAGAAGAAGTTAAGGGTTAAATTAAAGAATTTTTTATGATTTTTGAAAAATTTGAAGATCACTTCCAGTAGGCATCCAAATTGGGGCGTTCAAAACGCCAATTGGGGCATTGGAAACGCCGTGGGGCGTTGGAAACGCCAGGCTGGGCGTTTTAACGCTACAGCATGACCTTTGCCCACTAAATCGATGATAACTTGAGCTACAGAGGTCCAAACGAGGCGGTTCCAGTTCCATTAGAAAGCTAACATCCAGAGCTTCGAAACGATATATATATGTCTATAGTGGACAATTGGTTTGAGCTTCGAATAATCTCAATCTTTCAGCTCGTAAAACTAACGTCATGCCAAATTCTACACTTTTTGATGAATCAAGCTAACTTGGGGCGTTAGAAACGCCAGACTCCACGTTTTGAACGCCCAAACCTCAATATGGCTCATGGTTGGGGCGTTTTGAATGCCTCATTGGGCGTTGGTAACATGGGCATGTTTAGAGGCTACTGGAAGGTGCACCTAATTCAATTTAATTGGTGAAAAAATCAAAGGAAATTAGGAGATGTAATTGGTTTAATCAAGGGCTTAATTCAAGGGATAAATTTGTAATTTGATTAGTAAGATCTCCTAGAGATAAGATAGAAATTAGATTAGTTGATTTGATTGGATTTGGATTTGATTTGATTTAATTTTGATTTTAGATAGGTTAATTAGTATAAATAGGTTTCTAAACCATTAGGGTTTTTAACCTAGCACAGCCGTAGACTTTAGATTGTTATTTTCAGAATTATGTCTAACTAAACTCCATTGTTGAGGATGGGGAGCTCTGTTCATCTCGGCATAGCTTACTAATTCAAGTTTTCGGTTTTCTTCAATATTCAAGTTATTGATCATAATTCAAGTTTCAAGTTTTCTGTTCTTCATTGAGAATTAGGATTACTGAGAGGTAAACTTCTTCTTTTTTTTTTGATTACTAGGTTTGAGAGAATTAGGATAATCATAACAAAGGTTGAAAACTTGTTTCTCATCATTTATCATTGAACTAGAGATAGGGATTTGATAGATTGTGCAACACTTATTCTGTTAATGACTTCAATAGGTTTAAAAATAGATTGAGTACGTGACATATAACTTGATCTAAAATCACTATTAAGTTTTAATAAGAATTGAATCTGTTTGTGTGCTTCATCTCTTTTCTTAATTGGTTAATCAAGAGATTGATAATTGGTTAGGTTAAGAGAAACTAAATTACTAAGAGATTGGGGTTTAGTTAATTAGGATTCGTTGGGAATTAGATCATACTTGTTAAGAGAAGAAACTGAAGATTAGAATTGGTAGCTTACGGTAAAACATCTCCAAATCCTTAACACTTTCATTCACTGCTTTCTCAATCATATTACTTGTTGCACGTTGCATTCTTGTTTGCTTACTGTTTTAGTTTTGTTACTATTGCAATACACCCTCTCTGTTTTGTTACTTTGTCTAGTCAATAAGGTTGGTTAAATTGTATTGCTTGTTCCGTCAATCCTCGTGGGAATGATATCCATTCACCGTGGTATTACTTGCACGATTAGGTATACTTGCCGAGTTTAGGATTGTAAAATCCGTGTAAAGTTTTTGGCGCTGTTGCCGGGGATTGATTAGCGATCAACAATATAATTCTAATTAACCTAGTTGCATTAGAGTCTTTTTATTTTGTTTTAATTGGGAGTTTCCTTCTCTGTTGAAGTTGGAAATTTCCATTGCTTGTTGCTTGTTAGTGCATGCAGAGAAATAGAGAAGATTTAGGCTACGATTCTGAACCTGAAAGGACACTTTTAAAGAGAAGAAGAGAAGCTAGAAGAACTAGACAAGCAGTATTGGAAGAGCAATTCAACATGGCAGCAAATAATGAAGATGATCTGAACACGGACAACAACCGTGTTACTCTGGGACAATACATTAATCCCACTGCCGAAAGTTGTGGAAGCACCATCCGAAGGCCAGCTATTCAAGTCAATAATTTCGAACTCAAGCCTTCTCTTATTCAGTTGGTGCAACAAGATCAATTCAGTGGAAACTACCATGATGATCCTAATCTCCACATAGCTAATTTTCTGCAGTTGTGTGACACTCTCAAGATTAATGATGTATCCTCTGAAGCTATTAGACTGACACTTTTTCCATTCTCACTAAGAGACAGAGCTAAACAATGGTTTCAAGTTCAACCTCAAGAAAGCATTACAACTTGGGCAGATTTGGTGGCCAAGTTTTTGACCAAATTCTTTCCACCTTAGAAGTTAGTTAAATTGAGGCATGACATACAATCTTTTGCTCAAAAAGATGGAGAATCTCTTTATGAGGCTTGGGAAAGATACAAGGAGATGAAAATGAGGCTGCCCAACAATATTTTCTCTGAATGTTTGCAAATACAAATCTTCTATGATGGTTTGACATTACAGTCAAGAGCTCAAATTGATTCTTTAGCTGGAGGATCTCTTCATACCAAAACTGTGGAGGAGGCACAAGATTTAATTGAATTGGTTGCTAATAACCAATATTTGTACTCTACTCATTCCGAAAGAAGCACT
>JASCZI010211519.1:92237-122066 GCA_036250425.1 Stylosanthes scabra
TTAACTAAACTCCATTGTTGAGGATGGGGAGCTCTGTTCATCCCGGCATAGCTTACTAATTCAAGTTTTCGGTTTTCTTCAATATTCAAGTTATTGATCATAATTCAAGTTTCAAGTTTTCTGTTCTTCATTGAGAATTAGGATTACTGAGAGGTAAATTTCTTCTCTATTGTTTTGATTACTTGGTTTGAGAGAATTAGGATAATCATAACAAAGGTTGGAAACTTGTTTCTCATCATTTATCATTGAACTAGAGATAGGGATTTGATAGATTGTGCAACACTTATTCTGTTAATGACTTCAATAGGTTTAGAAATAGATTGAGTACGTGACATATAACTTGATCTAGAATCACTATTGAGTTTTAATAAGAATTGAATCTGTTTGTGTGCTTCATCTTTTTTCTTAATTGGTTAATCAAGAGATTGATAATTGGTTAGGTTAAGAGAAACTAAATTATTAAGAGATTGGGGTTTAGTTAATTAGGATTCGTTGGGAATTAAATCATACTTGTTAAGAGAAGAAACTGAAGATTAGAATTGGTAGATTAGGGTAAAACATCTCCAAATCCTTAACACTTTCATTCACTGCTTTCTCAATCATATTACTTGTTGCACGTTGCATTCTTGTGTGCTTACTGTTTTAGTTTTGTTACTATTGCAATACACCCTCTCTGTTTTGTTACTTTGTCTAGTCAATAAGGTTGGTTAAATTGTATTGCTTGTTCCGTCAATCCTCGTGGGAACGATATCCACTCACCGTGGTATTACTTGCATGATTCGGTATACTTGCTGAGTTTAAGATTGTAAAATCTGTGTCATGAGGTCTGATGCTAAATGGTGAGGGTTGATGGTAGTGGAAAGGTAAGAAAAAGGAAAAGAAGATTGGAGTTTAGAGGGAATGAAGATGGAAAGATTTTTTTAAAATTTAATTTATGTTATTTAATTATTAAGAAGGTTAAAAGTGTCAATTTATATTATAATAATACTAGTAGTAGAGTTTGTTCTGATGCGCTTTTTATTGTTATCAAACATAATAATTACATATTAGTTTTTAGTGTGTTATGCAGTTGTGTCTTTGTTTTAGTGTTCTATTCTGTCCAATTCCATAAAACAAACGCAGCAAAAGGGATCCTCTATGCCCTGTGCAATGATTGAGTTGATTTGATGTTGGTCAGCCTTCTTGAAAATATGTGACAGTTTTGGAACACCACCACCGCATTTCCGCAGATGAAGTCAACCGTGTCATAGATCTAACAATATAGAACTGCTGTTGTATGTGCGCCATCAACGTGTCTTGGTACCCAACAATGCCGCACTTATAGAATACAGGGAGGTCGGAGGCAGATCTTAGGGCTACAACCTGGCCCTTTTGTGGGTCCGAAGTGTTTTAGAAAGTGATGTCTCTGGCAATGAAGTGAACGTCGTCAATGCCGACAATTGCAGAGCTATAAGTTGTGTAACCATCTTTAGAGCTTTTGCTGCCGATAATGATGGTGGTTCTCATGCCATTGCCAACAAGCACCTCGTTACATTGTTTTTCTCAACCTCTATGTTCTCTTTGTATGCTCCTTTTTGGTGTGGTGGCCGTGGTGGTGGTGGTAAGGTTAGGCGGCTGCGGTTGATGGTGGTAGTGGTGGTGAAAGTAAATGAACTACAGACGGTAATTTGTATACATGAGTTACGGATGATAACTTGTATGATCACTTTTATTATGGTTGGATGATAATGTATTTTAATTTCGGATGATAATTTTTTTCTAATTTTGGATGATAACTTTTAATTGGACTTGTTGCTTCCCTAATGTTAATTCTTAGCACTATTGTAAAATATGTTATGTAAATATATGGAAGTATATTTTAATATAGAATGTGGTTGTGAGTGACGTGGATTTTTCAAGAGGTGAGATATTGGCTGGCGGATCAGCTCGTTTATCTATCTAAATGGACAAGATTTTATCCCAAAAGTCGAACTGTTTAAAATTCGAGCTAAATGAGCCAGTTCGCGTGCTAATCAGGCTAATCCATTTATTTATTTTTTGAATTTTTCCAAAAAAATAACATTATTTCTTATATTTTTTTCTGATTCAACCCGAAAACCCATTAAAAAGCTTACTTTTTTAAAGGTTTTGTTGTTACTAAAAGTTGTATTTTTTTTTAACCAAAAACCTATTTTTTAGAGTTAAAAAATAATTTTTTATTTAAGTTTTTTGAAAATAATTAATTAAGTAATTAAACAGGTCAGTCCATTTAACTCATCAAACTAACTATAAATGGATCCAGCTAAAAATCATAGCCTGTATTTAAAGCAGACTTAAACAAAAAGACCCATTTAACTAGATAAATGCACCAAACCTAAATGAATTATATCTTTCTGTTTCATACCCTAATATTGGCTATAAATCACCATCTATATTAAAATGTACCCTAGTCTCTATATATTACCTAACACATTTTCATTTGTTGCAAATGGATAATACTGGATCTGTTTTATTTTAAATAGAAAAATTGCCCAAATAATGATATACTATTTATATTTTTTAATTTTATTTTAATACATAAATAAGTATATTTGTTTGTATGTAGAATTTTACCGTTATCACTATTTTTTAATTCTTATATATCCGTTTATTACAAATGTAATAAAATTTTGAATTGGTGTATTATTTAGTTTTGAAAATACAAATAAAAAAGTTAATATGGGAAAATATAGAAGTGAAATTTTGAATTGGTGTATTATTTTTTCTGAAGAAAGTAATACGTTGGATGCTTGTTTGTTGTTTCTACTTCACTGTTTTTTTTTTTTTTTTTGTGTTTTTGGTGTTACCATATAATTTTCCAATATTTAGTACGACCCAAAAAAAAAAAAGAAAAAGAAAAATACAACGTGTTTGTGTAACATCGACAAGTACTATGGATGTGTCGATATTCAGTCATACTAACATGTGGACGACAATGGCTTAAGATTCTTGCAAGCAACTCCATCATCCCACCCTCTCCCAAAGCACATAATTAGAACCAAATAAACCTACAACAACACACTGTTTCTTTCCTTCGATGATGTTCCATCCCATCCTTCATTTTCTTCGAAACTTCATCCTTTAATTTACCTACTTCACAACAATAATCCTCACTCAGCAGTAGCCATGGCCTTGCTGAATCCATTTCTTCCCCACACCCAAACCTTCCTTCCTCTCTGTCTTTCTGCTACACCATCCAAGCAACCTTCACCACTACTCTGGACTACTCTCTCTTCCCATCCATTCAAACCATTATCAAGAAGGATGAAGCTTGCAAGGTGTGAAGCCGTGGCAGATATCAAAGCTGAGCCCTTGGTTGAAGGGGAAGGAGAAGGAGATCACAAGGTTCTTCTGGGGCCTTCTTCTGAGGAGGAGAGAAGGGGTGAGAAGGTTGTTGCTGACTATGATTGGACTCAAGAGTGGTACCCTTTATACCTCACCAACAATGTCCCTGATGATGCACCCCTTGGTCTCACTGTCTTTGGCAAGCAGCTCGTCTTGTTCAAGGACCCCAATGGTGTCTTCCACTGTTTCGAAGATCGTTGTCCCCACAGGTAATCCAAAATGAGTAAGTTGGTATAGTGAGAAAATTTGTTTCTAATAACTTTTCAATCTAAGTAGTGGGTTCATGATGGAAGTTATAAATTGGTAATTAGGCATTAACTTTCTCACAATGTAACAATAGATTGAGTTGGCATGTTTTCAGTTGCATTATGGGATCAAACACAGTGAAACTTATGACTGATTTAGCTGAACCAGCATGCAATTTTTTTACCTATAGGTTTAGATTTGAATGTTAATTCTGAATTGAATTTAAGGACGTGCTGGTGAAAGTAATTATTTCAATTTAGTGTTAAATGTTCGACACTGAACTGACCTTGCATTCTTAATAGAAGACTTGAAATTTATGTGCTAATTGAGATTAGGAAACCTGAAAACTTGGCATCCTATGAAATTCTCAATCCATTTTTGTCCAAATGCTTGAACTTAAATCTTTTCCATGATTCAGGTTGGCAAAACTATCTGAAGGTCAGTTGATTGATGGAAGGCTTGAGTGCCTATACCATGGATGGCAATTCGAAGGCGACGGAAAATGTGTAAAGATACCTCAGGTTGGTTCTGAACATACATTGATCCCCAGCAAAGAAAATCAAATGTCTAAATTTTGGCTTCTTAGTGATTGATTTGACATTATGTTGATAATTTCTATCTCCCCTTTCTTCATTTCAACAGCTTCCAGCTGATGCCAAAATCCCTAGATCAGCTTGTCTTAAATCATATGAGGTGAAAGAATCCCAAGGAGTTGTTTGGGTATGGATGTCACCGAAGACACCTCCGAATGTCAATAAGCTACCTTGGTTCGAGAACTTTGCTAGACCAGGGTTTCAGGATATTTCAACAACTCATGAACTCCCATATGATCACTCTATTCTCTTGGAAAACCTGATGGATCCTGCTCACATTCCGATCTCGCACGACAGAACAGACTGGACTGCAAAAAGAGAGGATGCACAGCCTCTGCGTTTTGAGGTAACCGAGCAAACTGATAGAGGGTTTGCAGGTTGGTGGGGAAAAGCGAAAGATGATCCTCTGCCAAACTTCTTACGTTTCGAGGCTCCTTGTGTGCTCCAAAACAACAGGGAAATTGTTGATAAAGATGGGGTGAAACACTACTTCACTGGTTTGTTCCTCTGTAGACCAACAGGGCAAGGGAAATCCATGCTGATTGTGAGATTTGGAGGAACAAAAAGATCCCCATTAGCGAAATTGTTCCCGAAATGGTACTTCCATCAGAATGCTTGCAAGGTGTTTGAGCAAGACATGGGATTCCTGTCATCCCAAAATGAAGTTCTATTGAAAGAGAAAGTTCCAACAAAGGAACTATATCTGAACCTAAAATCATCAGACACTTGGGTAGCTGAATACCGGAAGTGGATGGACAAAGTAGGGCATGGGATGCCATATCATTTCGGTCACAGCACCATTTCATTGCCCAAAGAGCCGGCTGTAGTCGAACACGCACCCGCTGGACTCATAGCAGGACAATCAGCATCAAATCCTGCAAAGGGTGGCATTGGAACAATGCATGCTCCAAACTTGGCCAACAGATACTTCAGGCATGTGATTCATTGCAAAGGTTGTAGCTCAGTGGTCAAGGCTTTCGAAACATGGAAGAAAGCCCTTTCAGCCATAGCCATTGCATTCGCTGCATTGTCAATTCTGGTAGCCGGGAGACAATGGAAAACCCTTCTTCTGGGATCCGCAGCACTGTGCAGTGCCGGAGCCTATGCATGCTCGTCGGCCATTGCAATGAATACAACAAATTTTATCAGGACACACAGAAGATTGTAAGCTTATAGCAAGTTTTTAGAAATTGTAGTTTCCAGTGAGTAATGATATCTTGGTGATCTCAACTAAAGAAGGAATAGCAGTGACCAAATGTCTCCTCGGTTGTATATAATGATTAGAATCTCATGTATCAATAATTTGAAAGCTTCTGTGTGTTGCAATTTGCCAAAACAAGAAAGACACTTGGAACATTCATTCATTCATAGTTTCATACAGTAACATAGTCTAAATACAAGCAAACAATAAACAGGGTATAATGTAGAAACCAGAAAGCTAAGTAATCTGCTATATAAAGAAACAACAATAATGTAATTGAATATACTCTTGAAATTGATTGGCTATTGGGAAGAAGAAGGAGGGTGTTCCAACCACTTAGCACGATAACCTGTTCCCTGACAATCAGAGCAGCGCAATGATCCCTGAAATAGTACACAACACAATAAATATCAAGTGAATTAGTGTTGTTGATAAATACCAAAACATCCCACGAAATATTCGGACAATGACAAAAATACCCATAATAGAAGGAATTGAATTTTCTTTTTATGGTAGAAAAATTGTTTCTTTCTTTCGTTGGTAATTTTGTCGGGGGTGAATTTTTTGGAGTTATTTTGGTAAAGATTAAAATTTGGGACCTTGGCAGAACAAATGACACAGGTGGTGTTCTTGGAAGGGACTTCACAAAGCATGTTATCGCCAAGAATGAAGAAACCAGTACCGCCACACCATTTACATTCGATATGGCCCTTGGAGTTGCAAGATGAACACGCAATTGGTTTTGGTTGCTGCGAAGTGCAAAGCAAACACAGCGTTATTACTGAATCTATTAGAAGAAGAAAGGGAATGATGAATTAATTGAATAATATAGTACCTGAGAGATTAACCAGGCGCGTTCCATGCGCTTTGCGAAATCGTCGGAGGAAGAATCAGGGGTGGAGGCGCGCACTCTTAAGCTTAACCGCCCATAACCACTTGTTCTCTTCATTGATGATGGTGATATGACAATTATACCCTGAAATTGGAACGCTCCTGAAAGCACCGCAGACCCACCGCTACACCTAGCACCGCTGGCCATTCTCTTCTTTCAAACACACCTGCTGCGGCTGCTACTGCCTATTGCCTATAGCCCATTAAGCCCAATATAGGGTCTTGTCACTTGTGGTCGTTGACACTTTGACTCCTCTTCTACTTCTTTTATTTGGGAAGGTGTTTGGCGAACACACCATTGTGTCTTCTAGTGAAGATATTGAATCTTAATCATAGATTTGTGCTATTAAAATTTGATGTGTAATTAATATTATCATTACGAGAAAAATAAATTTCTAAATATGGTAATATCCTCACCAGAAGACACTTAAATGTCTTCATAGTAGAATTTTCTCTTTTATTTTATTTTATTGGCCTATTTTTTTTTCTATTTCCCACTCTTTCTAAAGCATATTATCAAATGAATTAATTTATCTGCACACCTCATTCATTTTTTTTAAGTTCTATTTTGATTTCTGTATTAAGATACTATATTTAGAATTATATTTATATGTTTTGCGATTTTTTCTTAGTGAAATTTACATTTTTCGTATTATAAATAGAACGTCATGCTGCGTGGTTATTGTACATTTTCATTTTATGTTATTTTTTTAATAATGTGTTTATAGGAAATTTATTATAACAAACCAATAAGTTTGAGGTATTTTTATATATTTGTAAACATATTCATTGATTATGTTATTATATATTTTTTGTTTGTAGAAAAGTATATGATTAAAATAACCGATTGTTAGCAGGATTACGAGAGAGGATGAGTGGAGAGAGCAGGGGAGAGATTTTGAGGGAGGCGCAAAGTGAGGTTTGTAGAGATAAGGGGGAGAGTGATGTAGGGGGTTGCTTCTGGTGTAAAGGAGGGAAACACAGGGGGTAATGCTTCGACTAAGGTTTCTTTTAGAGATAAGGTTGTAGGTTCCAGAGAAGCAAGATCTCTTAATCTTGCAGGTAATTTATCTGGTGATCTCCTTGCTAAGATTGAGGTGTCTCAGTCCGGGGATGATATTGATTCGTTGACTTTCACTGAAGAAGCAAGAGCTTATTTAACGACTCCGTACAAGGATGTGATTGTGATCAAAGTCCTTGGCAAACACTTCAATTACACAGCAATAGTGCACAAGTTGAGAAGTGTGTAGAGGCTTAAGGGTGGTTATGAGGTTTTGGATGTTGGTTTTGATTACTTCCTTGTGAAGTTTGATCTCCTTGAAGATAGAGAACATGTACTTCTAGGAGGTCCGTGGATGCTGGCGGGTCTTTATCTTGTTGTTAAGTCATGGGATCCATCGTTCAAACCATGTGAGAAATCTTTTGGGTCCACCATGGTGTGGATTCGGATTTCAGGTATGAACATATGGTATTATCAAGAGCAAGCTATGATGCGCATCGCTGAGGCTATTGGCAAGCCTGTGAAAGTCGATTTGGCTACGAAATCAGCCGAGAGGGGTAAATATGCTAGAGCATGTGTGCAAATTGATTTGGGTAAGGTTGTTAAAAGAGCAGTTCGCGTTGATGGATATGTGTATGACATAGAATATGAGAGCCTGCATCTTATTTGTAACAAATGTAGATGCTATGGTCATGTTACCAGAGAATATCCATCTCCTATCAACGAGAAAAATGCAGGAGACTCAGGTTCAAAAGATGCCAGCCTCAAAACTGGTGGCAAGACGACGTCGGTGACGACGACCAATGCTGACTCCATGGGACCGGTGCATGTATCGAATTTTTTTGAATTTAGAAAATCTGAAATGGGGATAGTAAAGAATCTGGGTAACGCTGATTTACAGGAGGAAAATCTGCATGCAATTAACGTTAATGATTGCATGGGTTCGGTGAGTGAGGAAAAGGCTGGTTGGAAAACCGTTACAAAAAGAGGGAAGAAAAAAGTAGCCCAAACAAAGATGGGTGCTCCAAATTTTGGGCCTAACAAACAACAGCCCAAAGCTTCTGTTGCCTTTGTGAAAAAGCCAACTCCTTCAATGGGTCGGGTAAACTCTTCTTTGAACCCGAATAACCGAATCAAAGGGTGTGCGTTGGGGCAACCCTCATCTTCTTCCTTCGCGGCAGCAAAGACAAGCAGCAAGACGAGTTCTTTGCAGCAGACGCTGGCTGTTAAAAGCAAATATAAGAGAGCAAGGCCTAACTCTCTTCAAAACTCTCCCGTCGAGCATCTCGGTCTCAGACAAACGAACGTCGTCGAAGCAAAACCGGCGACTGAGGACAGAGAAATTCCTGTCGAGGAGCATGTAGAGTCTGGAGTTTTTGTGAGAACGGAGCGCAGGAGATGGCCTCTGTGCCTTAGCTGCGGGGTTGTCCTCTTCTCCTTCTTTTATCCAATCTTGTCTATGGATTGTATAAATTTTAGTTTGCTATCTTGGAATATTAGGGGCGCTGCTAACAGATTTGCCCGTGCTCACTGCAAAGAGTTGATTAGAAAATACTGTCATGTGGTATGCATTCTCCTTGAAACTCACTCTCCTTTTAGTAATGTGAAATTGTTCTAGGAACGGCTTGGTTATTCTGCAATTGGGATTACCGAAGCTTCTGGGCACAATGGAGGAATCTGGGTTCTTGCATTTGTTTCTCTTAGTTTAGACATTACTGTTATTGCTGCTTGGTGTCAATGTGTTACTTTACAGGTTAGGTGGAATAATTATTCATGTATTTGTAGTGCTGTTTATGGTAGCCCACAACCCAGACTTAGGTTGGAACTCTGGGATCACCTTGTGCAGATTGCTCAACACCCTCTTGTCCTTAATTCAGCTTGGGTTGCAATAGGTGATTTAAATGAGATTTTAACTTGTGATGAAGTGAAGGGTGGGCTCTTCTCTTCCTCTAGAGCTTTTGACTTTACTGATTGTCTAGATAACTGTGAGCTGATGAATATGAGATCTGTGGGGAACAAGTTTACCTGGTTCAGGAGAGTCCATGGGAATCGAAATATCTCTAAGCGTTCAGATCGGTGTATATTGAATAAAGACTGGAGGCTGTTGTTTTCGGAGGCTTACCTTGAAAATCTCCCTAGAATGCACTCGGATCATTCCCCTTTGTTGGTGCGCTGTTTTGGCAGTCCTCAAGTTAAAGGAAATCGCCCTTTCAAGTTCCAAATTGCTTGGGTCACTCACCCTCTCTTTGGTGATGTAGTAAGGAATGATTGGATAAAAGGGTCTCCTGGTGTTCTTAATTCTCTTCGGCATGTTCAAATGGGTTCTATTGCTTTTAACAAGAAAGTATTTGGGAATATCTTCTTAAGGAAAAAAGAATTGGAGGATAAGATCAGGTCTGTACAAGAAGATTATAATACAATTTTACTTTAGGAAGAGCTGCTTTGGTGTCAGAAATCCAGGGAGAATTGGGTGAAATTTGGTGACCGTAACACTAGGTTCTTTCATCTCCAAACCTTAATTCGCAGGAAAAGGAATAAGATTCATGGTTTATGCTTGAAGAATGGGGAATGGAGTACAGATGCTAATCAGGTGGAAATTGAAGCTGAGTCCTTCTATAAGGACCTTTTCTGTAATACTGCAAATATTCAACTTAATTGCATGCAAGATGTCCCTTGTCCTATTCTTTCTGCAGAGGCGTGTGCTAATCTTACCAAGGAGGTCTCTTTTGGAGAAGTGGAAGCTGCAATCAAAAGCATGAATCCTCTCAAGGCTCCTGGCCCTGATGGATTTCAAGCTTTCTTTTACAAAGAGTACTGGCATATTGTGGGGTTTGACATTTGGCAAGCTGTTAAGAAAATCTTTGAAGGTGAGCCTCTTAATCCTTCAATGATGGAGACTTTGATTGTGTTGATCCCGAAAGTAGATGCCCCAATGCACATAAAGGATTTTCGGCCAATTAGCCTTTGTAACGTGTTCTATAAGATTATCACCAAGGTTCTTATCTCTAGATTGCAACCTTTTCTTACTAATGTAATTGGGCCTTTACAAGGGGGTTTCATTTCGGGTAGGGGAGCTCCGGACAATATAGTTATTGTGCAGGAAATTCTTCACTTCATGAAATCAACTAAATCTCGTAAAGGCGTCATTGGTTTCAAGATTGATTTAGAGAATGCCTACGATAGGGTTGACTGGAGGTTCTTGGAGCAAACTCTGGTCATCTTTGGTTTTCCTGCAGGTATCACGAGATTAATCATGAGCTGTGTTCGGTCTTCTTCCCTTTCAATTTTATGGAATGGCAAGAAGCTCGAAAATTTCACTCCTGCTAGGGGAATTAGGCAAGGGGACCCGATGTCCCCTTACCTTTTTGTCTTGTGCATGGAGAGGCTGGCGTGCTTGATTTCTTCCAAAGTTAATTCTGCAGAGTGGGAGCCGATTTTTGTGTCTTGTGGTGGCCCACGATTTTCTCACCTCATGATTGTCGACGACCTCTTGCTGTTTTGCAAAGCCACAAAGACGCAGGTTCAGTTGGTTATGAAAGTTTTAAACACCTTTTGTGATGCTTCTGGGATGAGAGTTAATCTAGCTAAATCTAAAGCTCTTTGTTCTCGTAATGTCACCAACAAGCGGAGGGAAATGTTTACTGGTATATCAACTATTCGTTTTACCCAGGATCTTGGTAAGTATCTTGGTATTAATCTTGGAACTCCTAGAGCTACCAGAGTTGCTTTCTATGGTATTGTAGAGAAGATTAGAAGTAGATTAGCTTCTTGGAAAGGTAAGCTTTTAAATAGAGCTGAGCGCATTTGTCTTGTTAAATCAGTGGCGTTTGCTTTGCCGGTGTATCAGATACAGGTTGCTCGTCTCCCTTCCTCCACTTGTTCTGCAATAGATTCCTTGATGAGGCGCTTTGTTTGGAAAGGGGATGCTGATAGACGTGGGCCGAACTTGATCAATTGAGGGAAGGTCACAACTCCTCTTAAATTTCGGGGTCTTGGAGTGTGAGATACTAGGTCTGTCAATACCTCTCTTTTGGGTAAGCTTGTTTGGAAAATTCTGACAAATGATGATAAGTTATGGGCTAAAATTCTTCTGGATATATATATTGCTTATCCTCTTGATTAGTTCTCTTCTATTCCAAAATGTGGTTCTCAAATCTGGAGAGACATTGTTTATGCTTTCAATGAGCTGAAAGAGGGGCTGGTTTGGAACATTGGTAATTTACAGCAATCTTTCTAGTTTGATTGTTGGCTGCCAGATGGAAAACTCTGTGACAAGGTTTCATATGTGCATATCTGATTCTGAGTTGAAAATCTCTGATGTTTGGCAGCATGGTGAGTGGAATTTCAGTGTTCTTTGCACTCCTATAACTGCTCAATTGAAGTTATTCTTGCAGATTTTTAGTCCTTCTTCGAGGCAGTCTAGTGAAGCGTCTTGGAAGTGGACCCCTTATACTTCACATTAATATTCTTCTAAGGATGGTTACTTGTGGCTTGCCAAGAGGAAAATTAATTGGGATGAAGATTCAGCTTGGTTATGGCTTTGGAGGTTACAGGTTCCAAAAAGATACAAGTGTTTTATGTAGTTGTGCCTCCACGATGGAATCCCAACTAATCTCTTCCGTTATACTGGAGGTATGGCAGCTAATAATCTTTGTCCTAGATGCAATGTTCAACCTGAATCTACTTTACATTGTATTAGGGATTGTCCTTTGTCAAGACGCATTTGGAACATGGTTGACTCTTCCTTTTTGCATAATTCTTCAAATTTAGATATTGAGGCTTGGTTTAAGTACTGTTCAAAAAAGGATGAATTCGCCTTTTGTACTACCTTATGGTGGATTTGGAGGGATAGAAACAACTCTATTTTTAATCCAGATGATCAATGGTCTATGTATAAAATTAAGTCTCTTTGTCTTGCTTCCTCAAAGAAATTGAGAGTTGTTAATCAGCTTCAACCAGCGTTATTGCCTGCTTCTCTTCTTAGAGATTGCTCTCCTCCCTCAGGTTCTAGAATTAAAGTCAACTGTGACGCTAGTGCCCAAAGTTGTCAAACTCGCGAGTTTAAGTAAACTCGTAGAGCCAACTTAAACTCGACTCACGAGTTAAATTGTATACTCGTACCAGTTTATCTATTATATAAAAACAAAAATATATCATACATAATCTTAAATCCAGGCATTTAAAATTAAAAAATTTTTAATTTTAAAGCACATAATAAGCTAAACTAGTTGTATATATTTATGATTCAAATGACAATTATCAATTATGCAATAAGTACAATAACATATAACACACAAGACACAAATTGAGTGCAAAGAGGAATGGGTGTGATTAAGTTAACAATTTTGTAACTCTAACTCTTAAGGGAAAATCTTCTTTTTTTGCAATATGACGATGTTTTGGGCAAAATTGGGTCAAATTCAAACTCGTTGACTCGCTCATAAACTCGCGAGTTTTGAGCGATTTCATACGAGTTTACCCGAGTTTACACGAGTTCAACCGAGTTTATTGCCGAGTTGACTCGATTCCACTACTTAAACTCGTAAACTCGTAAGAGTTTAAGAGTTAACACTAGAGTTTGACAACCATGCTAGTGCCAATGAAAATACTAAGCTATCTGGTTTTGGTTGCATTGTGAGAGACACATCCGGATGTTGGATTAAAGGTTGTAATGGGACTATACCCAAGGCTTCAGTTTTGAGGACAGAGCTGTTTGCAATCTGGAGAGGCCTTCTCCTGGCTTGGGATTGTGGTTTTCGTGATATCATTTATGAAACTGACTATCTAGATGCGTTCCTTGCTACAACAAATTTTGATACTCCAGATAAGGCTGCTGATAAGGACCTAATTCTGAAGATTTTGGATGTTCTGCATTGGAGATGGCATGTAGAAATTGTTCTGATTCAAAGGACCGCGAATAGAGTTGTTGATCTTTTAGCTAGGCAAGCTGTAGTGGATAATTTGAACTACATGGAGTGGTTGCTTCCCCAGATTCTGTTTCTAATGTAGTTCTAGCTTGGAGCTAGGCACTGCCCTGTGTTGAGTTGCTAGTCTTTTTCTCATTTCCTTTGTTCACCAAAAAAAACTGACTGTTAGCAATAATCATCAGTTGAGCAATTTAAATTAATTATCGTATGAAGTAATTTTTATACATATATTCCTAAAGACTTATTGAAAAATTGCATTGTTTTATCTCCTTATTTTTTTTCTCCGTCAGGCACAATAAAATCTTTAGTCCTTCTCTATTGGTTACCATTAAAACCGCAATATATAGTTGTGAGTATGTGAAGGCAGACTTCTTGAGTATCATGGGTAATAATCTCCATCTTATACCGGTTGATCATATCACACTTCAAATTATATATTCTCGATTTCAAACTTTTGTAATTATAGTCAACATTTAAATTACTTATCTAATTTGAGAAAGTATTTAAAGTTATATAATATATATTTTTTTTGACAAAGCCATATAATATTAAAATTTTACAATATAAAAATTGAAAATGTCTTATTATTCAAACTAATTTCAAATTGACAGGTTTAGATTGAAAATGTCATTGAGTTATAATTCGAAATCAAATTAAATAATTTAAAATTGGAAGATTTTAGTTAATACAAATGTTTATTTTAATCATTATTTGAATTTAAAAAATCATCTAAATTGAGATGATGTAAATATTATATAGGTTTTTAAATCTAATTAATTTTCATCATTAACTAACCAAAATAATGAACTTACCTCACAATATGCAACCCTCGAAATCGGTTCGGAATTCCTTAAGAATTCAAAACGGTAAATTCGTCGCAGATAGCTGCAAACCAGCTTACGAGAATCTCGATCAAATTTAGTTAAAGTGTCACATGACGCAACCAGTTAAAAATACCGAATACTAGACTTAGGTCGTTCTCCCTTGGAATTGAAAACAGAGGTTCACTTTTGATTGAGAAAAGTTCGGGGTTGCAATTGAGTTTTGAGAAGAGAGTAGAGAAACAAAATAAGATTACTATATAATAAAAAATGCTCGGCCATTGGTTGAAATAGCGTGCGTCCCTATAATCACCACCGATCCCAGTTTAGATGGATTGTCACTTAAAGGAAACTAGCCACTACTATCGAATGGTCGAGTGGTGGAGTTAGCCCCTATTCGAAAGTCCTAGGTATACTCAATAACGTAAGACCAAGGTATTTGTGAACTCGAATAACCCATCAAGTTCATGTCGTTAAGGTTTTTCCGTTATTGGCAGGGACATAGTGTTAACGGCATCAGAACAAACATCGTTCCTCCCATTTGTTGCTCTTAGGGATCAACAGCTAAGGTCATCTGCACATTTCAATCCATAGCCAAGACACAATGTTACTATTCGTTACTAACAGAAATCATAATGGCAGAAATAAAGCAAGCAAAACAATAAAGAGACATAATGAATAATAACAGAATAACTATAATTGAAAAGTAAATGAGCAGAGTAACGACATTAATATTAATTAAATAGACATAAAAAAAATTAAATTGTTTGGCTAGTGTAGCTACAAGAAAATAGGAATACTAAGAAAAACTAAACTAACTAAGTGAGAAAATGGGAGAATATGAATTTCCCCAAAACTCTCAAAAAATTATTCAAGACTCATGATCCCCAAAAATGGGTCTCAAAAGGATGTGTGTTGAATGGGGGTAACATCCCTCCTATTTATATGCCTTCATTTGGCTTGCAATGCCCTTTTTGACCTTCATTTTGCTTGCTGCCCACGCACCAGGGCGTACGCACCCCCAAGTTCCTGTGCGTACGCATAGGTGAGAAAACGTGACTTGCACGTCACTCTAGTTTGTGTGTGTACGCATCGATGGCCTGTGCGTACGCATATAGGACATATATACATAGTTTCGAAACTCTAGATGTTAGCTTTACAATGGTGTTGAAACCATGTCATTTAGACCTCTGTAGCTCAAGTTATGATCAAATTAGTGTGAAGATGTTAGGATTGACAACATCAAGAAAATTCCGAGCACCGATCTTTGGACGCAAATTTATCATAGAATCACTTAGAACCGGAAGAAGTGCTCAACAAAAAAAATTGTAGATATTGAATTCTTATTTCTGAAGAGTCCAAGTTTGCTCCAATCCGATAATTATAGCTCCATTTCTCATCTTTTCATTCTTGCTCATTTTTCAATTTTTGGCCATTTCCAATCCAATTCTAACCTATCTAGGCTTGAAACACTCGAACAAATAAATCAAGGTATCGAATGGAATGGGAATTAGGTAAATCTATAACCAAATATGGCCAAAAATACATGTATTCACAATTTAAGCCCTAAGGAGTAATAATTCATTAATGCACTCAATTCGCAAGTATTTAAGTGAGTTTAGTTTGATAATTTGCTTATTTATAGCACAAAATAAATCATCAGAAATGGTTTTATCAGTCGTCAATATGATGAGACTTCTTACGATCATATTGATATTCATCATTTTGCTGCATCTTCTTTTTACATGTTTTAATTTACATGCCGCATAATATCAACTATTTTTTGTAGCATTAATAGCCATAATAGTTTCAGCAATATGCAATCTACACAACACACTCTTGAGTAGATTTCACCACTTTTTCAATGATTTTTATAGTAGCCTCACATGCTTGAATTCATCAATATATCGAACTGAACTCCATGAAGAAACTTGACTAATATAAACAGTTGTAGAAGAATTATTTCTAAGAAGTCTGCAAAATAAAAATTTTATAATCACGTTTCCAAATAAAATAATAATAATAATAATTTTTAGGTAAGACATGATCCTTTCCATCTTGGATCTCAAAGATAAAAGAACCACCATTCAATTAGAAGTTTGGAAATAACATGAAACCTACTACTCACAGCTAATTCTTATTTCTTAATTATTTTCTTTTGTATACTATGTAACACAATATTTTTTTTATATATTACGTAACACAATATATTTTGCTGGTTTTTATGCTAATATGTTTAATATTGTTTATTATATTCCATGAATTATTATATGAAAGAGCACCGACAAATTCATAAATAGAAGTAAAAAAGCATGCATATAATTTAATTCGCAATTTTAAATAGCTAGAAGTAGTATAGCATATAAATTAATGTAAATTAATATATAAGGAAAAAATTTTGCCCGTAAAAATGCTAATAAAGAAAAACATCATTCATAAATAAATATACAGAACACTAAATAAAAATATTGTATACCATATGTAATCAATTAATCATTAAAGAGTTCTATATATATATATATATATATATATAGAGAGTACTTAAACACATGTATGTAGAAAGGCATGTATATAACCTATTACGAAACTCTCGCACCTCTACTAAATTTGAATTAATATATTAATTTTGAAACATGAAAATTATTCTATATTGAAGTCTTTTCTGTCATATAAAAAAATTCAGAGTTGTTGAAAATTTATTTAAAAAAATATCTATCAACAGGGTTTAAATTTAATAAATTTATCTATACTATTCCATCGATTTGTCTTAAAATATTGACATACTACTAAAAATGGTTCTACCCATCCATCCTCAAATTACGGGAGAATTTCGTCAACTGCCTCTTCAAAAAATACGTAATTTATTTCGTAGTTACTATTAAAAGAGGTAAGATTTTTTCAATAATTTAATAGTTTATAAAATTTTTAAGAAAAGTGAAGCTAGTGAAACTAAATATTTATTGATAGGAAGTAATTATTACAAAAACTAACAAAATAAAAGATAGGCTAGACACCAAATAACTTACTCAATATCTTTGATTCTAACGGTCATTCGCTTCGTCTTAATTTTTTTATTCGTCACAACTTCTCTTGGGTCCTGCTTCCCAACCACTTCATGGATAATGTCTAGGCGAATTTAAGAATCATATCATTACCAATTTAACAGACTTCATAATTACCATGTCAAGTTAAATGAGTGCATTCCACCTAAAAAATATTAAAATAGTTTAATTAACCAAAAAATTCATATGGATCAACGAATTCAGCATGTAACAACTCTGGTATGAACTTCATAACAAAATAACGCAGCTCAAAAAATGGAACTTCAACGCACGGAACGGTTGTTTTCTTGCATAATGTTAGGATTCATTTACATGTTGTGGCACACGTCTTTAGTATAGTGTTTGCCACAATGAAGTTACTCATACCCCTCCATCATTTAAACAAATATTTTGCAATCGATCCCTGTACTCAATTGCCCTGGTTGTAAAATATGTAAATATTAATCTATATTCTATAACATCTAAATTTTTCAAGTGGATAGATTATAAGACAATAATACAATATCAAATAAAAACAACAACCTTTACATCTTGGATGAACATGTCAATACTATTGGTATTTTCCTCGTTATTCTTATCATGCTCTTTCTACAACCAAATCAAGTACAAATTGAAGCACCAACCAAATTTTTTTGGACCAAATCCTCAAAAAAATCAGTAACAAGAGCCATTTGATTTCAGTTTACCAAAAAAAATAAATTTTGATCTAACTTGTGAGTGCAATCTCAAGTAAAAGGCGTATAATAATGGTTATACAAAACATGATCAATCTTAAATTATAATAAAAATCTTCTCTCTCTTTTTTTTTTATTGTATCAATATCATCAAATCAAATTATTATTTGATATAATTTAATTTTGACAGGTACTTATTTGATTTTGAATTTCAAATATCATACTCTAAATATAAAAATTTTTAAAGTTGTAATTCAAATTCAAATTTAACTTGGAATATTTTTAAAATATTACTCAATCAAAAAAATTATTTAAAACTATGGACTCAAATTGATTTTACTTATTTCAAGAAACACTTTGATTGATTTAAGCAAAAATAATGTGAATTTAATTCTAGAAGATACTTATTTGATTTTTAATTCTAAATATTATACTCTAAATATAGAAGTTTTTAAAATTGTAATTAAAATTCAAATTTACCTTGGAAAAGTTTTTAAAATATTATTCTATCAAAAAACTATTTAAAACTAACGATTCAAATTTATCTTACACATTTTAGGAAAGACCCGATTTGATTGAAACTAATAATTTAAATTGTTCTTATATATTTCAAAAAACACGAAGAAAAAATAATAGAAACATTTGGCATAAAATTAAACACACCACTTGATATAATAATAAGCATCCACATATCATTTAAATAGCGCAGCATTATATTCTTATAATGAAATAACAATAATAAATAATAAATAATAATTGTATGGAGGTGTACCAAAATGTTAACATTTTCAAATAGTTTATTCATGTGATCGTTTTGTCAAGGTGACAAGTATTATTTCTTTTTCTAGACTAAGAGACGCTAAAATGGTAAGTTTATATTTCAGACTTTTTATATTTTATTGTGTTAAATACTCCTACATTTGAATTATATATTTTTTTATTGTTAAATTATTAAATTTGTTAATATTATTTACATATTGATAATAGTTAATTATTATAGTTTAATTTTGATGCATTTAAAGAGTTTTATACAGTCATTCAATCAGATTCATATATTTATATGACTTTATTTATGTGTAAAACTTTTTTACACCAATAACAATGTATGAAAATTGAATTTTAAGTATTAATTTAATTATCTTATAAATAAATCTCATATGAGTAAATTAGTTTAAAAGAATGGAGTTTTGGCAATAAGTTTTAAAAATGATAGCAAATAGGTAAATAACAATGTTATTCCTTTGGTAATAAGAAACCGAGGTCTAGACGGAATGGGCTAGGTATACTATGTCATCACCAATATTCCTAATTTCATCTATTGATGCTTGGAATCACAAGATTCATTTGGCACGATGGTAGAAGATTTAGTTCACATTGTAGTTTCGAATCTTATCTAAAGGATAGTCTCTTTGGACATGATGAAAAAAAAAATAGAAATCAGATCTATGGTGAAGGATAATATGGGAAAAAAAGTTGAGTTAGTTAAGTAATTAAATTACTCACCCGCTTAAGTAAGTATCGAGAATTTGAATTTTGCATTATATATAAGTACTTGGTCTATTAAGCCATGAGAAACTGTGAGATATCAAATAGAAAAAAATAATTACACAAATCGGCCCTAAGAAATTTTTAAGGTAACACTTTATTCATCAACAAACTTTAATTACCATATCGTTAATAAAAAAAAACTTTAATTACCATATCAGTCCTAAACTTTTATTTTGTTAGAATCTCCACATTAGATTGTTTTTTTATCAAGAGACTACGTTGAAATTTTCAAAAATTGGTAGGAATTGTTATGATTTTATATGGTATATAATGATAGGAACAAATTTGTCTAACTTCTTAACAAAATTTGAGGTATGATGTGAATTGATTTTGTCTAATTAAGTAAAATTTTGGGAATTGATTGAATGATTAAAATTTATTGAAAATTAAAGTATCCGACTAAAACTTTCTTTGGGCAAATTTAGGGTATTACTCCATAAATTATCTTGAATCTTGCAATGCGTAATTTTTTTAATATATAGTAGATATTATTTCCTCTGTCTTGTTAATTAAAATAAAATAAATATACAATTATTTGATAACTATTTTATTTTTTATACGAATATTTTGGGTATTTAATTAGTATAAGAATAATGTAATTGAATAATTTCTGTCAAAAAAATGTTATTGAATAATATTTCTATTTTATTGAATAAAGTAAAATTTTTTGAAATTTTTTTTAGTTTTATTTAATAATGTTATTAAATGTTATATTTAATTTTTTTAATTTGAATGAATTATTAAGTTAGAGATGTAGTTAAGTTTTTTTTTTTAACTAACTAATTTGTAAAAGCAGTAAATGTGAAAAGAAAAAGATACGAAAAAGATACAAAGAACTAAGAAACTATCAAACCACGAAAGAGATTAATTAACTTAGGTTGGTTTAAGCAAGTGTTGGGGTCCAAAATTCCTTTTGTGTATGTAGTAATTTATTGGCCAGTAGCACACCTTTAAATGAAGTTCAGGTAGTCGTTATCTTATCGAATTAGGGGTTACTGTGTGTAAGATATAAAAAAAAAAAAAAAAGAAAAACACTAAGGAGATTAGGAGATTTCAATTTTATTTTTCTCTTGTTACCAGATTTGCTATTATTACTACTTCTTTAGGAAGCCAAAACACCTTTAAGAGCATGCACATCACTTCCGTAACACGATTTAGTTAAATTAATATAATTGATATATATAATTGATGGATTGATGATAATTGATAATAAATAAATAGATAATAAATAAGAAAATAGATTAAAAAAACATTTTTTTCAAAAAAAAAATCTAATTATTACAGAAGCAATCAACTTAAATTCGTATCAATTCTCATCATTTTATAAACTAATCACAATCAACTAATGATTAATTGAAAATGAATCAGGTGATTTTATAATTAATTAATTTTATTCAAGAAGAAAATTATATAAACAAGGTTTCCATTCAGACCCAACAAAGAACTGAAAGTGAGCCTTCTGAGTTTCTAAAGGTACTAATTTCCCTTGTGCACCCTAGATCTCACTCTCCCTTCATATAAATCTAATTTTCCCCCTCTTCTCTTTTGTGTGTGCAGTACAATTGTTACATGTTACTAGAGATTAAAGAAGAAACTATATATTGATCAACATTCTAGCTACATATTCAGGTATATTTCTATTTTCAATATGACATGCATGCTCATATATGATATTGATTTTGATGTACTAAAGATTGCTACCATTATCTAATCAAATTTATATTTGTTTGTATGTATTGGATTCGCGTTCGTTAATTTGAAGTTTGAATGAACTTGATTTTATAGAATTGATTTTTGATAAAGGTAAGTTTGTATCAATTTTATTTATATTTGACAATTCTATGTCAAAATTAATTTTAATAAAATTAATATTATTTATATAATATTAGTTTAAATCAACTATCAAAAAAATATTAGCTAAAATCACTTTTAATGTATAATTACTTATTAAACTCTTATATAATACAGATGCAACTATATATATACAAAGAAAGAGAAAAAGAGTTTTAATAATAATACTTGTCTCTGTAATAATTATATTATCATCAAAGCATTTCATATAGCATATGTCAACACTATATTCATCTTTATATATAGTTGTATCTGTACCGTATAATTTGTTAAGACACGTCGTATTTAGCGTTGGAATGGAGGAAATCGCGTTTGAGTTTCTTGAACGCTTCCTTTTTATATTTGGTTATTTTTTAACTTTGAACCCAAAAGTGATTTTGTCTTCTCAACGTACGTTTAGGCTGAAGTTAGAAATTTTAGCTTCTGCGTTCACTTATTTTCGTTTGGTAACGAGTTGATAAAATTTATCTTCTTTCTATCCCTTTTATCCTTTACTTTTTTTTCTTAAAGAGGAGCACAAGCAACAATCTACAACACATAATATTAATTTTTATTGTAAAATTAATTAATAAAATTTATTCAAATATTTAAAATAAAATGATAGGATAATAAAAAAAAGTTATTTAAATTCATCTCTTTTAAAAATATAATATTATAATTTAATATTATATTCTTTATACTAATTATCTATAAGAAATAATTTTATATAATATTATCCTAACAAAATTCGTTTCATCAAAATCAATTTTGTAACCCACATTTTTAATTGACTATGATTATCACTTTTGCCATGTACAATTTGTTGTCGGACGAACCTGTCCGGTCCAATTTTTACAACTATCATGTACAGTGACAGTGGCAAAAGTGATGACGGCGCGGCAAAGTAGAGATTATCATTAGATAAATAGATTGGACGGCAGCTGGTAAAAGAAAAATAAAATAAAGTAAATACTTTTTAATTAGTTACGAATAAATTAAAATAATGTTTTGAAATTTGACAAATCAGAAAAAACATAAATAGATGTTGACAATTTTAATTAATTTTAAATAATAAGTCAATCTTTTTAAGCTTTTATAAAGAATATAGCCACCATCATATTACAATATTTTTATTAGTGATAATAATACCTTATTTTCTATAAAATAAAGATATCATTAGAAACTTTTTAAATATCAACTTAAAATACAATAATAATAAATCAGTAAACAAAATCAAATAAGATAACCGAAACCAAATGTAGCGCAAAATGGAAAGATTTGCTTATAAATAATAACATCCTTTGCCATTCAAGAAAATCTAAATCTAAAAACAGATATTATTCTCTGGGGATGATTAGAATCTCCGATTAATTTTTATTTATTTATTTTTGGACCTTAATTAACAAATTGGCTATCAACTTCTTCAAAAAAGATTTACAAAATGGAATGAATATTGTTGTTAAAAAATTATTACTGTCAAATTCAATATTTATTATAAAGAATATAGACGTAACGAGATTGCTGTATTTTCTTTTATTTTTTATTTACCGTGTTTGACTTTTTTTTGTGCTTTAAAAGAATGAATTAGCATGATTGTGGTAACACTATTCAAATACAATGCGGCAATATTAACAATATTAAATATAAAAATTGAATATAATTAAATCAATCTCTTAATTGTTAAAATATATGTTAGATATATTTACACTTGACGAGAAGAATGCCATTGATTCTAATTAAGAATGTTATAAATTTTTCAGTAAATGGGTCGTGGAAGAATACCAATGGAGCTGATCCAGAAGGAAAAAGATAGGAAGACAACATTCCTAAAGAGAAAGAATGGACTAATGAAGAAAGTGTATGAGTTCTCCACTCTTTGCAACGTTGATGTTTGTGTAATTATCTATGGCCCCAACTTTGACGGTCAAAGATTCACCGAACCTGAGACATGGCCCCAAGATTCCAAGGAGGTAAGAAGAATCATTCAAAAGTATCGTGACACAACAAGTGATAGACGTGCTAGGATCTATGATGTTCAAGAGTATTACAAAGATAGGGTTAAGAAAGTTGAAGGTGAGATTTCTAAGGTGCACAAGGAGAAGCTTAAGATCATGTACCCCACTTGGGATGACTCATTCAATGATCTTAGTGAGGACCAATTGAGGGTTTTTCTTAGCATTTTGGATTCTAAGATTGTTTCTTGCAATCAAAGAATCAACATGCTAAATCAAAAGGGAAAAACAATAATGGGGGTAGATTCATCATCAAAAGACAATAATGTTAATGGTGGTGATCTTGTTGTTGCTACTAATACTACTACTACTCCATACTTGTCTTTATTATCAAACCCTAGTAGCCACCTTAATTTCATGCCAAACATGTCTACTCAAGCACAATTTTTTCCTCACCTTAATCCCATGATGACACCCTTTATTGGTGATACCAGCCAATTACCATTCTACCCTTTGCAACTAGGGCAAAGTTCATCACAATTTGACCAAAATGGTATGCAATTTATGGGGAAAAATAATGGTATGGTGGATTATTGGGAGCAACAACAAGTTGGTACCTTTGGCAATCATGATATAAAGTTTGATTTACTAAAAGAGAATGGAGATGGAAGCAATCAGAACTCTTCATCATCATGCTATTACAAAGGGAATATATCATTATCATCATCATCAATGCAGCCATATAATAGTTTTATTGCTCTACCACAATATCAAGATGTTCCTCCTGATGAGTTTCAAGTTAATGGAATCTGTGATGCAAATATGTTTGATCAAGTTCAAATGTTCAACTACATGCATGGAAGGAAGTAGGCCTTGAAGTTTTAACACTGGAAATTTCATTCCTTCATTATTATATCCTATGTGTCTTTTGATTTTATAGTTGGTCAAGTTTTTTTTTTTTTTTTTGCTTTTTATTTAAATTAAATAAAAGGTTTACATATTTTCTTATCACTTTGTCATTTTGAATTACTTATGAAATGTAATTTTGTATTTTACAATGCTTTGATGGTCTAATAATATTATAAATAATGATGTATAATATCCGCTATAATAGTACTAGCGTTTTCATAGTCACGATAGCCATTTTTCTCAATTAATTTTAAAATATTAATATTATAACTTTTAAAAATAATAATTTTTTTAACATTTGTGTCTTATTTTGTCAATGCTATATTCATTCAATAAAATGATGAGCACATATCAAACAAATACTATGCTTAAAAGAAAGAGAACACACTCTTTCTCTGTGAACGCGCGCTTTCTCTGTGAACGCTCTCAACGGCGTCTAGTGGAGGGCCACCGCCCCTACCTTGGTAGCGGTGGCCCATCTCTCTTCCTTCCCCTTTCCAGTTCTCAACTTGGTTCTCCTTTTCTTCTCTTTTCTTTTCCCCCCTTTTTAACTTCCTTGACTAGCCCTCACCACACCTCCCGGTTCTTCTTCCTCCGTCCTTCTTTCTTCTTTCCACTGCTCCCTTTCTTCTGCCTCATGCTTTTAATGGTTTTCGTTTTTCTTTCCTTGTGTTCTTTAGTTTATGGTTCAGGTAGTCACAGATCCAGATCCAGATCCAGATCTGGATAAAAAATAACTCATTTTGAGGTGGTGTTTCCCCTTTTGTGGTGCATTATGTCTCCCTTTGTGGCTGCAGGTGCTTTGAAGGTTAAGATGATTTCAGATCTAGAAAAGAAACACCATGGGGACATAATTTTGTTCAAGTTTGCAAAGTTGGGAAACATTTATTTTTATGTGAAGAAGAAGATGAAGCCTTATGAGTGGCACCACGTCTGTGTCCAGCAAAGAAACAAAAAGGGCTCTGATGTAACCCTGTTTCTACCCGTTAACATTCTTGGAATCGAAGGTCGCGCCTCTTCTCAGTTCATAGTCCAACTCTTAGGTTTTTTATTTTCTTCCTCTGATGTAAAATGGATGATTTCCATGTTATCTGTAAGTGCCTCTTTGGCTTTATTTGAATGAAATTGTGTTTTCTATCAAAAAACAAATACTATGCTTACAAAAAAAAATCCAATTAATATCCAAATTATTAACTTAATATTAAAAAATTAGAAAATTATTTTAAGACTACTAAATATTAACCTTTGCGTTTTTATTTTTGTTTGCATATAAAATTTTGTTGTTATTGTTTGATTGGTTCTAAGATTAATGAGATATTTAGCTGTCAGAGGTATATTAGATGTAAATTGAAAATTTTTGCGACAATATTAAAATAAAATAAAACTTAAGAATATTTTAAAAACTTTTAGCAAACTTCAGGAATAAAAAATATACATTATGCAGGAAAAAATCATAAACTAACATAGTTTAAAATGTGTTGAATATAAATTGAAAAAAAATTAAGCATTAGAATTATGCATAAAGAAAAGAATGTTTTAAGACAAATTTTTACATTCTCTACAAATTAACTAGGATTAAGAAAATAACTAAAGTTAGTAACATTTTGTAAACAATATTTTTAAACCTTTTCATCTTTTTTAGCACAATATTTTCATCTTCTTATGTTTTCAAACAAATATATGCTAACAAATAAATGTTGTTTATGTCCAGATTTTAACTTAATAATAAAAAATTCGAAAATTGTTTTAAGACAATTTAATATTAATATTTACGTTTATTTTTGTTTGCATATTTTTTATCTCAATTTTTGTCTTAAATTCACTTTTTGTTTACACTTTTTTTCTTATTATTTCTCTGTATATTTTTAAAAATTTTAAACTTTTAAGAAAGAAAAAGAATAAAGAACAAATAAGAAAAAATAAAAAATTAAATGGTATATGCCATTTTAAAAAGGAAAGAAAATTTTCTCCCAATTCACCGGTTTCTAAATTCTACGCCAACTAGAATAGCCGCCTTATGTGTGCATGTTTAACCGCTTTTTTATTGTCCTTAAATAATATTTTGATTTTAATTTATTTTCTCCATATAATTGTAAGTTATTATAAAAAAAAGTATATTTTTTTAAATAACAAATTTTATTATTTTTATATTTTCTTTATATGATGTAAGATTAAAAAAATAGTATACATAGTTTAAGATATTTAAACTTTTAATTTGATTAGAAAAATGAGAATTTAATTTCAACATACTTTTGTTGTAAAATTTAGGTTTAATTATTATGCTAGTCCTTATAGTTTTACCAAATTTTAATTAAGTCCTTATATTTTTTTCCATTCAATTGAGTCTTTATATCATTTTTAAATTTGTAATTGGGTCCCTATTAATAATAAATGTTAAAGAAAACATTTATAAAATGTGAATTTTTTATTATTCTCGTACATTGCACTTTACGTAAGGCTTATATTCACCTAAATATATTTTTTATTAACCAAGGTGATGGCAAATTAATAATCTTCTATAATATTAATATTATTGTTGTAAATAAATTTTAAAAACAAAATAATATATGCAGCTAACTTTCTCATTTTTCTTGTTTACAATTTCTTTTTTTTCGTTGCTTTTGAAAAAAATGAATTCCCTAATCAAGTTTTGTCTTTGTGCTTCTTCTTCTCTTTTCCCTTTTAATTCTTGAGCAGCTTCTTTTTCTTTTGAGTAGTCTCCTACATTTTCTTCCTATTTTTCTTCTATTTCAAAATAAGAAAGAAGAGATTAAAAAGAAGTGCGCATGAAAAAATTAAGGAAAAAGAAAAAATACTCTTGATTTTAGAAAATTTTATTAGACTTAATTACAAAAATTACCTGCTCAAGGTTTTTTTTTAAAAAATCATAAAAAAAGAGAAAAAAAAATCACCTTACAAAAATAAAACTAAAGCAAATTATAATTTGTCATAATGCATTGATCCAAAAAAAATTTTTCATTGTATTTGATTGTTTCTATTGTAACACAAAGCCCCTCTCATTTCTAAAAAAGAATCCAGAAGGAGATGTAATTATAAAGTTCAAATGACACCTATAATATTATAAATCATCAACACCCCAACAATATGTCAAAGAATAAAATAAAAAAATAATACTTAACTTTAACACTATATCAATGAACTAAATATTTAAATTTAAATTCTACAAATTGAATATGTCAAAATTCTTATCAAAATCTTTTGAACAACCATCTAAAATGGGAATAGAAAATAAATTAATAAATAGTTTGATTAAGTTTATCATGTAAATAAATAAGAAAAGTAAGATACATAAAACGAAAAAACAAATAAAAGTTGAATTAGAAGAGAAAATGGAAAAATAGTGCAGAAATTAAACATCCTTGTATATATTTACTTGGTTGGCAACCAGAAATTATTCTTGGATCAATTGATTAAGACGTATCAAATTACTCATATTTTGCATGAATTCATCACCCTTCACCGAATTAAAATAGAAAAAAACATAACGCAGAGTGTTAAAAAAAAAAAGAAGAAAAAAAATAGAAGGGGATGAAAAAGAAAAAAGCAATTGTGAATAATGTTGAAACACTACTTGCTTAAGGTTGCAATTGTTCCTCTTCTATAAGAATTTTTTATTCTCTTTCTTTTAAATGAACACTTACACATGTGAATTGGTAATCGTTTTTTGAGTGGAGAAGTAAATGAGTTTTTTAAAACAACCGTTGTTACGTTTTTGCCCAAATTTTATGTTTTATATAATTAATTTTTTAAGGATAAATTAATCTAATTAATTTGGACACCAAGTTATGGTCAAACCTTCCTATTGTCATTATATATGGTTATAGATAAATGATGGTAACAGTATCTCCAATTCTTTTTTTAATTTAATATTAATTTGAATTCTACGGAATGCTATTATGTGAGTATTTGAGAAATCATACTCATTTGGTACTCTCCAATGTTTAATTTTAATTTAATATCAATTTAAGTAAACACAATTTTATTTATAAAATTAACATGTATTTAATATTTTAATTGTCATTTCTTTAAAGTGATACGGTATTAACTTACTGATATCTAGTATTAATTTCAATTTTATTTTCGATTCCATAATATGTGACATGAGTATTTATGAGATCATATTTAGTTTAATACTAAAATAAAATTTGTTACTCAATGTTTGGTCTTAATTTAATTTATATGAATAATTTTATTTGTACACCAAAATCAGCCATCAAATCAGCCACTAATGTATAATACACATTGAAATACAAAATACATGTGTAGTTTAACTCATTTTTAGTATATATTTAGTATTTCAATGCGTATTATACACTAGTGGCTGATTTGGTGGTTGATTTTAGTGTACACCTAGCATTGCTCAATTTATATTTCATTTAAATTTAAAAATTAAAGTTTAACAAAAGTAATTATGCACATGATAATATTTTATTGGTTTTATTGAAAGCGATACAATTTTACCTTATTGAAACTGCTTTCATTTTATCAACCAATTTTTATGTAAGATATTAAATTTAAATTAATTATTTTTTAAAAGAATAATATTACGGAATCAATATTAGGGAGCCTTTATATTAGGGAGTCAATAATTAAATTATTATCTAAAATTTATATGAGTTATCATACGTGATAGGTGTTAGCTCGCTATAAAGTGTTGGTTCTCGGATTTTTTCTTTTTAAAAGTATCAAAATTAATACTCTAAATTAATCCATCGGAAATACTCCGAAAAATACTGATTGGAGTTGCTCTATGATGCGAGTTTGGATAACCCACTTAAAATTAAATTATTTTCATTAGATTTTAAACTCCAAGAAAATTTTATTTTCTGATTTGAATCACTAAAAAATTGGAGCCTACATATAAAACTCCAACTAATTTTCTGCACGAATCTTCTTGTGCGCTATAGAGACAAATAAAACTCTCCTCCGTCCAAGAGACTCAATTTTAAAATTTTGCTCAAGGAAAACATGTGTTGACCACTTGAGTCAATTAACGGTTGTTGATTAAGATACTGGAAGATGTTCACATGTATCAATTGTGCTAACAGGAACATGATGTTCCATTATTTTTAAACCATTGGGATATAATATAAATAATGTAAGCGATAAGATCTATGATATGGTAATTTTGGTGCACATGCAAATAAGAAGAACATGGTGTGAGGGCAATCGGTTAAATAATTCCATAAAATATAATGTGAGAAAATGTTGCCCCAATCATGTGTGTAGCCTGATTAGCTACAAAGAAAAAAAAAACAATAAAATAGATATTTTAGGATTTATTTTGTTTACTGTTATAATAATAATTAATGGTTCAACAATTGAAAATTAATCAAAATTAAATCTATATATTTTATCTATTTTATAAAATAATTATATTTATATTTGTATAATAGTATTCTAAAATAATTTTATTTACACACTCTTTTAATAGATACTAAATTTATACTTGTATAAAAATATCATTATTATTAATTAATTATGTATTTTAATACTCACAAAAATCCAATATAGTTAACTCACCAAACAGTATCATATTTTTACATGAGTGTTAATTTGGTATTTGCTAGAAGAATATAAGTAAAATGACACTTATCATTTTAACAATATCCTTTAATTTAAATAAAGCATGTGACTCAATTTGCTTTTTATTCTCCTTTTATGTTAATTTTTAAAAAAAAATTCTCTTAATTATTCTATTTTTTATAAAATAAAATATTTTATAAATATATTATAAGAGTTTAATTTTGATGTATCTTTACACAGTCATCCAATCAAATTCATGAATTTA
>JASCZI010211519.1:122076-138753 GCA_036250425.1 Stylosanthes scabra
GGGTTTGAAAATAATTATTTTGATGATGTGACAATATCTTATTAGATATATGTATAAAAATTTTTTATACTAACAGTGTATAGAAATTAAATTCATATTATAAATAACATAAGTCATGCCTTAAATTTCACAAAATTGTATTCTTATTTATGGTTTATCCTTGATTAATAGTCTAATAGAATTATTCTCACATCAACTAAAAATCAACAAAAAGTTTTATGAATTCAAAAATTAAAATAGTTAGACACCAAAACCAAATTGACCATTATGTATTTTTTTCATAAATATGCATTACTTAACTTATTTTTAATGTATAATTTTATTTTAATATATATTTTAATTAATAATTAATTTAGCGGTTACTTTTTATATATATAATATTATAATTTATGACTCATATGATTCTATTAAACTTCTCAAAATATTAAATTATAATTATTTTGTTGACTAAATTATATATATATATATAACCAAACGGAACTAATTTCCATTCAATTGGTTTATTTATTTATTTTACATGAATTGGATTCAAACTTTTAACAAATTAAAGCAAAGTCATTTTTTCGCATTTTGTTAGCAAGTAGGAATAGTCCATAACTTAAGGGTCATTTGTGGTAAATCAATACTATAATAAGGGTCATTTTAGTCGTTTCGTACCCACTACAAGATAAATAGGCATCAAACAAACTTTTGTACTACAGAATATGATATTTCAGTTTTACCAATAGAACATATGATAATTTTCCTAAGATATTATATGTTTCAATACTTAGTTAAAAGTATGCCTTGAAGTTATCAATGGAAATTTTTTTTAATAAAAGTACATAAGAGTTATATTTAATAAAGTAAGGTTAAATTAGACGATTCCTATAATTTTAGCGAAATTATAACTAGGTATCTATAGTTAAAAAATTTGTAATTGAATCCCTATATTTTTAAAAAATTGCAATTTAGTTCCGTTCGAATTCGACATTAAAACAACATAGTTAAGTCATGTGTTATTACAATTGTACCCTCATTATCTCCTTCAACCGGTCTTCTTTTCGAGTTCTTAATACGTGCTCGAATGAGTGAGTCTATGCTAAAATCGTTAACTCACTTATTTCAAGTAAGTGCAATTAAGACGTGAGAGCACAAAGTGACAAGAGTGAGATAGTGAAGAGAGTTTCTTTCTTTATGAATTCGTCAATTCGGTGGTAGCTTTCATCGCTTATGGGATGTGGGTAATTTGGTTAATCACAATTTCATTTAATGCACAATATGAAATATGCCAGAGAATATTATGTAACATTAAACGCTTTTTGAACGACATGGGCTAAATTGCACATTTTTTATGGGTATAGGGACTTAATTACAAACTTTTAAACTATAGGGACCTAGTGTATAATTTAGGGCTTGTATGAATGAGCTTCTCATAAAAGATCTTTTTTCGAGTTATCTTTTTTTTAAAGATCTTCTGCAAAAGTAAAAGTAATTTTATGTTTGGATATTTCATATAATAATATCTTTTATTTATCAATTATGTTTGGGTACAACAATGTAAAAGTACTTTTTTTATTTATTTACTATGTTAAAAACATCTTTTTTGGAGTAAAAAAGATTTTTTAAAAAAGATGTAAAAAACATCTTCTGAAAAAAGATTTTTTTTTTAATTTTACTAGTATTTTTAATTTTACTATTAAAAATTACCCAAACACGCTAAAAAACATAAAAAGATCTTTTTTAGCCAAATAATGACATCCAAACAAGCTATTAACCTTAAAGTAAAAAGTAAATCATTTCTAATAATAATCTTAACTTTATAGCTAACTCAAAATTGATTTATTATTTAAAGAGTTAACTACCAAAATTGACCCTGAAGTTTTCAAACGTCGACGATAATGACCATCAATTTTGTAAATAAAAAAATGACCACCAATTATTTAAAAACTTGACGAAAGTGTACTTTTATTACATGTCAAAGGCGACAAAAATACCCAAATTTAGACACTTTTGTCAGGTTTTTAAATAATTCATGGGCATTTTTGTCGTTAACATAATTGAGAGTCATTTTTGTCGAGGTTTGAAAATTTTAGGATCAATTTTGGTGGTTAACTCTTATTTAAAATATACCCAATATCACCGAATTGATTGTGCGTAGATTTCTGTATTGAAGTGTAATTAAAATAGTGCTAGATAACTAATATAATATCAGCCAATAAATATTAGACACTAAAGTTGATTATAAAAAAATTATAAAATTTGATCATTTAAAAAATTAAAACTGATCATCCAAAGTTGATAAAATTAATCATACAAAATTAGACCAAATAACAAGATCAGCCAGGAAAGAGAGAAGAAGAGAAAAAAGATGACGACAACAAGGAGGTAAGAAGAAACCGCTAAATCGCTAATGTCGTCAAACTGAATAGAAGAGCAAGACAATGTTTAGCGGTGGGATAAAAGCTTCATGAGACAACTCATGGCGGTGACAATGGCACCATGAAAGACGACGAACAAAGGCGCAACAGAGGCTTCAAAATTAGAAGATATAAAAGTTGTGTCGAAGTGTTTTCTTTAAAGGAGGCCATCTCCGACTCCTCAATCCTAGTGAGAACTTCTCTAAGCAGCTCTTGCGACATCTGTGCCCAACAACTTTGCCTCAATCCATCGTTAGCTATCAATTTTGAGAAAGAGAGCGATGACGCCAACAACGACGATGATGTAACAGAGATAAGAACAACAATGATGAAAAGATTAAGAGGTTTGAAGTATTTTGCGCGTTGCGTGTGTATTTTCGCTGATTCGATAAGAATAAGTTATTTGACCACTTAATTGATTGAATTTGGTTGTTAGAAATAAATATACATGTAGCATTATTGAATTATTTTTCTAATATAATATTACATAATTAAACACACTTATAAAACGATTTTATATTGATAGCATATTAAACTCAAATTTATGATTTGTTATCCAAAAACTGAAAATGTTAGGGATATTAAAAACAAATACATTAAAATAAAATTTAATATATATATATACACACCAAGAAGGAGTCAAGGATGGGAATATATCTACATGAAGAACATCCACATGATCCACATGCATTATCAACCATTGGAAAGAAACATTAACCAAAATAAGAACATTAATAAATACTAAATGAGTTGTTAAGAACATAAAAATAGCAATAAAAAGAACATGCATGGGAGCAAAGAGTGCTGAACTAGTTTGGTGAATACCCAAAAACATGGGCTGTGCCATGAAACGACAAAGCTTGTGGATAGATATTCCTATTACCAATAAACACTTGATACATGTGTACACGTGTCACCCATCTATTGGTCACTCAGATATATAAACTGAACCCTGTGGGCCCCATAAATCTAGGCCGGTGTTCATGCGAACAGATTAAAAAAAAAATTTTAAAAAATCGAAACTTGATCGAACCCTTTTCTTCCTTTTCTATTTATACTGTTACTAATTCAATCCCTTTGACCCTCTCTCTGACTTTGACCCTCCACACACACTCACACACACACGCACTTTCTGTGTTGACGTAAATGGTTACCACACGTTGTGGTTGTTGTTGGTGGTGCTAATGGTAATGGTAATGGTGGTGTTTTTCGTGTTAACTCTCTCTACTTGCAACTATATTTATTAGTATTAGTTTTCGGTGGTTTTTGTATTTGCTTTATTATTCTCATTCATATATTCATATGGTAGTTGTAAATTCGGCAAAGTAACATGTTTCATTCCACGAGTGTTCAACAAGAACATGGTCTTGTCCATGATTTTGCATCCCATCTTGGCCGTTTTGCCTTCGATTCAAGGTTCTTCAGCTTTGGCTCTGATAATTCCTGCTCTTTAGCTTTATCCAATTACCTGCACTTCAATGTCAGAAAGCATGGTGTGCGTTCTGCTGCTTCTCTCAGCTTGAAACTTGGAGGCTTTGGGGATTCCAATTTGAATTTCAGGAGGGCTCTTAATGATTTCAACGCAGCCATTAGGTTCCACACTCAGAAATTTCCAATTGGGTTTGATTCACCCAGGCTTGATTCTGGGGGTAACAATCACTGTAACTGTGGTAATGATATTAATGAGTGTGATGTTCTTCAGGATGATAGAGGGACATTGAGTGGTGTTGATTCTCAGAAGCCTAAAAAGGTTCTGATTTTGATGAGTGACACTGGTGGGGGTCACAGAGCTTCTGCAGAAGCTATAAGGGCAGCTTTCTATGAAGAATTTGGGGACCAATACCAGGTTTCTTTCTGTTTTTAGGTTTATGCACTTCATGTGTTTGTTTAAATGCGTGGCTTTCTTTTGTTGTTTGTTTTTCATGTTATGAGTGTGGAGCTTCATGTTGCAGGTGTTTGTTGTGGACTTGTGGACTGAGCATACCCCTTGGCCATTCAATCAACTTCCTCGGACATATAGCTTCTTGGTGAAACATGGGTCCTTGTGGAAGATGACCTATTATGGAACTGCTCCGCGTGTGGTGCACCAGTCAAATTTTGCTGCTACTTCAACATTTATAGCTCGGTGAGACTTTGATTGCTTTTAGATAAATTTGCTTTAGTCTTAGTATTATTTCTTTTCTGATATATCCATTGAGAACCAAAAATGCTATCTAGCATTTGCATATGAAAGAGGGGCTTGCAAAACTAAATGTAGAAAGAAGACATATTGTTAGTTACATATTTCATTCTCTTGAGCATACTTCATTTTCCTCAATCATCAGTATTGAATATCCTATATTATTTTACAGTGAGGTTGCTAAGGGGCTAATGAAATATCAGCCAGATATAATAATCAGTGTCCATCCATTGATGCAACATGTTCCTCTTCGTATTTTGAGAGCGAAGGGTCTTTTAAACAAGATTATCTTTACAACGGTTGTCACAGATTTAAGTACTTGCCATCCTACTTGGTGAGTTTTGTAATTTTATCTTTGTCATAGAACCATTTTAGTAATATAGAACCATTTTAGTAATCTTGTTTTGACATGTTATTATTTCCTGATTATCCAGGTTTCATAAGCTTGTAACTCGATGCTATTGTCCAACCACAGACCTTGCAAAAAGGGCACTCAAAGCTGGACTCCAGCAATCACAGATAAAGATTTTTGGTCTACCGGTTCGACCTTCCTTTGTTAAGCCTGTTCAATCAAAGGTTTGTCTAGTTGTTTTGCCCTTGTATGAATCATACTTACCGATTTCGCCATTTTCATCAAGTTATATTGATTACCTTTTGATTTTTATATCTGGTTTTAGGATGAACTTAGGAGAGCATTAAACATGGATGAGGATCTTCCTGCTGTACTGCTGATGGGAGGAGGTGAAGGTATGGGTCCCATTGAGGCTACTGCTAAGGCACTTGGAGATATGTTATATGATAAAAGCATTGAGGCTCCTATTGGTCAAATACTTGTTATTTGTGGACGTAATAAGAAGCTTGCTGACAAATTGGCTTCAATTAATTGGAAGGTTCCTGTGCAGGTATGTATGCTTTGTAGATCTTGTATGAATGTATGTGTGACTGTTTATGTGCCTAGAGATCTTGATTGACTTGTGATTACTAGGTTTTGATTTTGATTTTGTTGATTCGTTTTCACTCTGTTAGTACATGTCTGTGGAGTTCTGCATCTAGTTTACAATTGATCTATTTTGATGCATTTTCAGGTAAAGGGATTTGTCACCAAAATGGAGGAATGCATGGGAGCTTGTGATTGCATCATTACAAAGGTATGTCATGTTCTGTTTTCGATAATTGATGCGTTTCTCTACCTCAAACATGACAACAACTAATGGAAATTTATTTTTCTCCCACATAGGCCGGCCCAGGGACAATCGCCGAGGCCATGATCCGAGGCCTCCCTATCATTTTGAATGGTTATATTGCTGGCCAGGTACTTTGGTTCTGCCTCCATTTTCCAACATTGTGCTTCTTCTGCATAACATAAATGTTCCATATTTCAAAGGATTAGGAACTCTAGATTCTAGAATGTAATCTTATTTGATGAATGGAAGTCTGAAATCTTCACTATGGTTGCAGGAAGCTGGGAATGTACCCTACGTTGTTGAGAATGGATTTGGCAAGTTCTCAAAATCTCCAAAGAAGATAGCCAAAATTGTAGCTGACTGGTTTGGTCCAAAAGCAGAGGAACTGAAAGCGATGTCTCAAAACGCGTTAAGATTAGCACGACCAGATGCTGTATTCAAGATCGTTCATGATCTTGATGAGCTTGTGAGGCAGAGAAGTTCTCTTCCACACTACTCATTTAAACCTTAAAATAACAAAATTCTTAGCCATCCAGTCCTATATTTGTATCATTGTTTAGAATCCTCGTTAGAAAATAAATTCATAGTTTTGAGCGTCAAATTATGGGTTCAATTGAACATGCAATGCAAAACATATTATAGACATTGCCACAAGAACGGCAATTTATCTAGTTTCCCTGATTGTGTTGTGTGTGGTGTTTATTCAAGCAACGCCTCGGTGTCTGTCTCATAGTCCCAGCTGGAAAATACCGCAAGGAAGTTGAAATAATTAAAAAATAGGCACAGGATAAAAGATTCCTTTTGCCTCCAATTCCCCGCCCCCTTCCTCTGATTTAGAGATAGTATTCTTAATTACGAGTTCAACCTAGCATAAAAATGTTACTATGATTCGCTTGTAAAGGAATATCCAAACATCACAAAGAAATAAATTTGTCTCCGAGTTCACTATGCTGTATATCTCTTATTTAATTTTCTTGATAAATCACCTCCCCAAAGGGGAATTGTGCAAATTTCTTAGAACAGTTACAAACACTAGACTATAAAAAGTTTCTGCTTCATTCTTTTTTTAGCCTCGGAGCTGAGCCCTTACAAACAAAACCCGCTTTAGTATCAAAACCCCGCTTTTCTAACCCCGCTTCCAAACCCTAAGGCTAACTTCTGCAACCTTATTCCGTATTCCTATTCTTCAAAAGAAAGGCAGCACCTGGATCGAGAATACTAAAATAGTTTGAACTGAGTTTGGTGGGGTGCGCCAGGCCCTTGCAATAGTGCAACGCATGGGCGACGCTTGAGAGGCCCAGTAGCAAGCTACTGTGGCGGCCCCTCCCCCTCAAAAAATAAATTTAATATCGTGTGGGCCGATGGCCCACATATCAGATATTAAACTGATAAGAACAGATACTACACTTGATCTTAGCCAAAAGGCCGAGAAAGGTATGATTTTCAGAGTCTAAAAACGTTTAATTTATAGTAGTGGCTTGCTGTGCTTTCTGTTACTTCTTTCGATGTGATGCTTCATCGCAAGCATGTTAAGGTCCTGCCCAAGTAAGTGAAAGGAATGCACAAGGCAAACGACCAAGAAATCTAAAATCGTCTTTGACCACTGGTCAAACATATTAACGAATAATATCGTTCATACCTTTTGTCCTAAAATAGATATCTTATTATTGCTGATTTTTGTAGCTTGTTTCCGAGACTAGCTTATGCATTATGCATAGCTGCATACCCATTATTGATTTATTTATCATTTTACTTTAATATCAAATCTCAGTAGTCAATACTTTGTGATGGATTGGAGGTACCATGTGGGGTTTGGAGCTCATTGGAGCCTAAGCCTTTGTAGTAATATGGAGTTCCCTCTGAAGAAATGACTCAGGTTTGGCTATTCAGATTCTTTTTGTGTGTGTCTCTTTGGATGAACTCATGCTCAAAATTGAACACATTAACTCTTTGTTTTGCTTAAACATGTTATGGATTGGTGGATAATTAGATAAATATGAAACGATTTCTAAGTTGCTATGATGGCTAGAGAAGTTAAAAATATATAACAAGTGGCACTATTAATTGGGATACTTTCTTATATATAGAAATTTCTATATGATTTTTTTGATAAAGCTGTATATCCAATTTATGAGAAGTAAAAAAATCATACAGAAATTTTTACAAAGATTACATTTAGTTTGATTCTTGGAATTAGTGAGACTTACCAAGGGCTTGAACCTTGAAAGGTACACCTCATGAACCTGGCATAGTCACACAAATTCATGAAGCAAGCCTAGTTTATGGAAAATTGCCAAATATAGCTTATACCTCCCTCCAACATAAGATGGTTTTTATCAGAGGTAACAACTACAAAGGTTTCCTTTAAATCTATTGTACTTGAATTTGAAGTTGAGCACAATGTTCCACTTATGTGATTGTTATGCTACTACTATTGTGAGCACAACTGTTCTGTGTTCCACAACAGGCCTCTTTACCCTTTTCTTTGAAGCTCTTCTCGTGCAGGACTCGGTAAATAGCGTTAGGATTGTTACTGTTTAATCAGCATAGCCGGTGTTGTTATGATAACAGTTGGCCTAACTTGGGCAGCAGTTAATTTTCTCCCTAAGGACTGGAAAAGCATTCTATATTGGCCTAGTTTCAATAATATTCAATTGATTGCAGCATATAAATAGAATTTTGTTTCTTGTTGGTAAATTAACTGCCGTGCTGCCTAAGCTATTCAATATTTATTCATCATCATGGGATTGGAAATTTCTTACATTATTAGGATAAGCCTTAAGCCTTAATTCCCACTTGCTAGTTATAAGAAAGATGATAGTATTTGCTTTTAACTTCAATGAGTAAATTGACAATTTGACACTGCCCTTTCAATGGTTTGGACAACAACATTATTGGTTTCTGCTGGCCATGATAGCTGACATGGTTGTGCATGGCGGCAGCCAGCAAGTACTCTCTAATCTACATCACCGTATGCATTCAGGTCTAATTCTTTGTTGCAATATGATTTTTTTTTTGTCCTCTGTCCTCCATGATTTCTTTTGTACAGTATAGATCAGTTATCTAGATTACAAATTATATTTATATATATATTGATTTAAGAAATTATCAAAGAGTGGCAATGAGGGATAAAAATAGAGAGAGAGTATTATCTTAGCATTTAAGTCTTTGATTGTTTCATTTGGAAACAAGTTTTTACAGGATTTGTTAAAGCTAACTTTTCAGTGAAGAAGCTGAAGTATCTGTCCCCATGAAATGATGACGAAAGAGCATAATCACGAAACAGAACTTGTGTCACACAATTCATAGCATGTTGATCCGTCTAATGAATGTAAACTACTATTTTGTGCATTGTTAAGTTTGTAACCATATGGTGGTGATATATATGAGAGTAATTATTGTAGAAAACCATACTGATTTATATAGTGTTTTAAAGAGAAGTATGTACCATGAAGGATTGGTGATGAGGATTGCAGTAATTAGATTATGGTTGAGAAACAAAACATGTGGTTTAAAGTAATTAGATGATATGATCCGTTTAATTTCTAAGTTTTGTGGAAAGTAGAGGTTGATAATTGATAATACATCTTTTGGTGGTAGCCCCCTTACCTACTTTGACAATTTACTTGTCTTTCAGAAAATGGGTTTGTGTATTAATGGTTGATGAGCTACTTTTCTAGACAAAGCTTTGTGGGAGCTAACTTCTATACACCAAACCAGCATCAACAGAACATATACATATAGACCAACCAGAATATTATGTGCTTAAGCTTATTGTTATAAATAATTTGTAAGATATTTATTTTCTTCTTTTCTCTGTCTTCTCTTTTGTGACTTTTTATTTTGCTTATAAAAATTGAGTTTGCTTGAAAAAATTAAAAAAGTTAGTCCATACATCTTATTATACATTTATATAAGGATCATGCTACGTATACATACATTCATACGTCCATCTCAAAATAATTTTTAATTTTTTACTTTATCTCAAACTTTTTGTAGTATACTTTATTATTTTTGTGCTAAAATATGCACAGAAGTAATAAAGTCTAATCCAAAAATTTTAAGCACAGAAATAATAAATTCTAGCATAGAAAATTCATAGCAAAAAAAGTAAAAATTATTTTTATTGAGATGAATACATAAATATATAACGTAATGTTAATATTATTTTTATATATTTTTCAGCCTATCTAATTTAATGGTCCAAAATTTTTAAGTAAAATATTTAGTGTATGTCTATACTATTGTTTAATTATATTAGTTGTACACTTAAAATATATATAAATATAAAATATATATTAAATATAAATTTAAAATTATATGTATTTATATATAATTAATTAATTTTGATACAGAGATAGATTTTTTTTAGTAATGCTAGGAAGTCAATATTAGGAGACCAATAGAAAGTCAATGAGTATAATTAGAGAAATAATAAATGGTAAAAGAAAAAAAAATATTGACTACCTATTATCTCCCGACTCTAAGAGTTTCTTATTAGCTCATAGTTTGTTAGCCAATAAGTGATAAATAGGCTTTTTTCCTCTTTTCTCTTTTTCTTTTTAACACTTATTATTTTTCTAATTACACTTATTGACTCTCTATGGGTCTCTTAATGTTGGTTCCGTGACATATTACTCTTTTTTTTATTATCCTCAAGTCCTAAATAGTAAATACCAATTGGCGTGTGGGTGGGTGGACTGTAGTGGTTGATGTGACTTGTGAGATAATGAAATACATAAATAAGAAAAAAGAAATAAAAAAGATAAGTAGTTGAAACCTGAAATTGAAAGTGGAGAGAAAAGAAAGGAACTATTTTCTTTCACTAATATTCGGTAATCCACTTACATCAACATCGCTTCTTTGTTCTTTCTTTCACCTTCTCTTCTTCACAATCCTTCATCGCATCAACGCTGCTCAACAAATCAATGGAGTTCACACCGCAGCAGCTAGCCCAATACAACGGCACAGACCCATCCAAGCCCATATACGTCGCCATAAAGGGCCGAGTCTTCGACGTCACCGCCGGAAAATCCTTCTACGGCCCCGGCGGCCCCTACGCCATGTTCGCCGGCAAGGATGCCAGCAGAGCACTCGCCAAGATGAGCAAGAACGACGAAGATGTCTCCCCTTCCCTCGACGGCCTCTCTGAGAAGGAGATCGGCGTTCTCAACGATTGGGAGAACAAGTTTCAGGCTAAGTATCCCGTCGTTGGCCGTGTTCTTAACTAATTTCATCGCCATGTTCTTGTTCTTGTTCTTTGAAACCCTAATTACGTGTTTTTATTATGTTTGTGTTGTTGAATGTGCTTTCAGATGAAAAAGTCTCCGTTATGATAATAATAAAAGCCCTTTCTCTGTGTGTATTGCTTGATGATGATGATGATGATGTATCTAATGTTAGGTTTTCCAGTTCCATTTGTGCCTTTAATTTTGTCAATTCATCACGTTTCAATGGCTGGTGAAGAAGGATTATGTAAATTCTGGAAGTGAAACCTGAAATATGTAAAACAAAAATCTAATAAGCTTACACAAAAATTAGTCTCCTACTGTGTATTTGTGTATATTTCTTGCATTTTAACATTGATTTTATAGGCTCCACTGATTTAGTAACTAATTTTTGGGATGCATGTATGATAGTTAGAATTAAAATTTTGAGGGATCCGACTTCTTTCATAAGGTTGGCACCATTAATTTGATCATTGTTTGAAAGGGGAAAGTATTAATTAATTACATCAAATGAGAGAAGATTAAGACAATCTAATAATCTAGCTTCTCTCCCTTGTGCTGCAAAACACATACCAATCTGTCTCTAATTTAGTACCATTTTGCAGTTTAGAAAACATTGATCCAAAACAAACACACCCTTACACTTATTTGAGTGTCTAAGTCAAATTGCTCTGCGATCTGCACAATCACTGTGGCACTTGAAATAACACAGATTTGAGAATAAATCGTACAATCATCCTCCTACTTGATAACATCATGTTAACATTCTTCATATTATAGGAAAAGTGTGCATCTGTAACCTAACCGGTCACATATTATAGATATATATGAAAATTTTCCCATATTATATATTTATCAAAAGCTTAATATAATAGAGCATCATAATCTTCGATACGTTTGATTTCTAGAACATGATAAGACAGCGACTCTGAATGGATACGAAAGAAAGACAGATACATAAAAATTATTGTTCTTGTTATCTTGTATTTTATTCGAAGATAAATTTAATATTAGAATAAATAATAAAAAATTAATTTATATTAATTTTTTCTTACACCGTTTAAAAAAAATTAATAAAAATATAATTATAAATCAGTAATGTTGCTGCACATACCTATTTTATCAACTAAGTCGTTGCTGATGCACATGCATATTTTATCAACTAAGTCTCAACCAAATCTTTTTTATCCACTCTCACCTGACGTGTGTGGAACACATAACGCACGCTTCTCCTTCCCAGTTTTCTGCAACTCCTCCTCCTTCTTCTTTCTGCTACTACGTTGTCATCGCTGTTGTCGTCGCCATCGTCGCTGCTGCTGCCATCGTTGCTGTCACCGCCATTATCAACGTCATCTTCTTCTTCTTCCTCTTTCATTTTCTCTTCCTCCCCCTCCTCAATTGTTACATTGTTGTTGCTGCTGCTGTTGGTGTTGTTGTTGCGGTTGGTGTTGTTGTTATATATGGTCGTTGATGATCTTCTTCTTTTTCTTCTACTTCCTTAAACTGAATCAGATTTTAAAGAAAAAATGAATCGGATTTTTTATGAAAACTAAACCAGATTTCGAAAAAAATGAAGTGAATTTTCATAAAAAAACAAAACTCTTCTTCCTCTTACATTTTCTCTTCTTCCTTCTCTTCCTCCCCATCCGCTGTTACGTTGTTGTTGTTGTTGTCGTCGTTGTTATTGTTGTCGCCGTTGATGATCTTCTTCTTCTACTTCCTGAAACCGAACGAAATTTTCAAGAAAAATTGAAACGGATTTTCATGAAAAACTGAACCGGATTTTGAAAAAACACGAAGTGGATTTTATTAAAAATAGAACCGGATTTTCAAGAAAAATTGAAACAGATTTTCATGAAAAATTGAACTGGATTTTCATGGAAACATAACCGAATTTTTACGAAAATCAGAAGAACGCCTAGGCGCCCATCTTCTTAGTCGTCTTCTTCTTCATAATCACCATCATTTTTTACCATTTAAATGTACTCAAATATACTCTAACTACTAAAAAAACTAGAAATGAATTAAATGTTTTCATAATTAAAATGGAACGAATGATGATGAGTTTAATGACGAGATGAAATAAAAAAAAAATAGATAAAGATAAGGAAGCGTTTTTGAGAGCCAAAAGAAAACCTTATTTCTAAAAATAAAGTAGTGCGTCTGTCAAACGAACTTGGTTGGACTTAATTGGATAAAACAATTGGTTGTATAGATTTTTTATTATAAATAATTGTTTAGCGATAATGAAAAAAAAAATTGTGTATCTGTCTTTCGCGTAAGTATTTTTGTGTCTTTTTTTGCTAGGAATAACATAATATCTTTGATCATGTCTCATTACTTAAACACGATTTTATCTTTCGATGTTCATGTCTAGTGCCCTGTCCTGAAAACAAGCATAGTCTTGTATCATTCAATAATTGGCTTATATATGGGGAGAAAGATGAGTAGATTACCAAAGTTCACAGCAGTATCACTTGGGCTAGCCATAACCAGCAACTAGTGCCACGCATAGGAATTTGTATTGAATTCTACTCAACACTATGAAACTAATATCTTTAACATGGGTACCTTACTTTAAATGAGAACATGCCAAATAACAAAGCATGTTTGGCTAAAAATACATAACACGAAGTGTTCATAACGTGTCCGACACATCGACGACACAATAATTTATAGAAGTATCCGTGCTTCGTACAATAGAACTAACTACAGAAGAAGGAGAGAAAAATTAATACATTACTGATAAACATATCAGTCGAATAACAATTTGAAATCCTTATAATATGATGCGCAAACTCAAATAAAGTATTCTTCATTACTCTTCAATTTGAAAAAACATAATCCTAAAAACACAAAACGATCCTTTTACATAGAATCTCCTCTGTGCATCAGAAAACAATAATAATAAAAAAATCATCGGTGCACATGTCTCAGCTTGAGATTTGCATGACCGTTAATAATATCCACGTGTGCATTCGTAAATAGAAAAAAAGTAGTTGGTGACTTAAGTGTTATATGACAGGCGTGTACTTTTATCGTTGCTTTATTTTTGGCAAACTTTGTTTGGGTCACAGTTGCCGCCTTCACCGTTAGTGGCAACAAAATCTTCCTTTCACCTTTTTTCTTCTTATTTAATATTTTCGCTGCAAAACTTCTTAACAAACACTCTAACAAGGAAAATAGGCTCTCTTTATTTATTTATTTTTTTTTTCTAGGGACATCAAAGCACCCTTTTGCTAACTTAGTGGGACGAAATTATGAATTACTGTGAGTTTAGTTTAATGTGAGAACAAAAAGAGAACGAGGCATTCAAGATCAGTTTTATAATAATTTTATATATAAAAACATAATTTATAAATTATTTTTCACCTAATATCTATGCTGCTATAAGGCTTAACTTGCAGCTGGAGTGATAGATTTTTGTTTTTCCAGATTCACATGGTCTGAGTCATCAAAACGATGCAACTTAGTGATGATGAAACTCAGTTCAATTCTTAGTAATTTTGATTTCTCTATTTTGTTCCTTTTGTTCTTTTCCTTATTCTACTCATTCTAGATCCTCCACCATTACAATACCAGGCTCAAGTCAACGCTTCCATATTCATAGTCTTTATCATCAAGAGAGGTATATATAGTGATGCAACAAGAAGAAGAAAATCTGAAGGATCCCTGTGGTGAAGAAGAAGATGAAGAAAGGAGGAAGAGTAGTGGGTGGTGTGGTTGTATGTGCATCCCAGTGCATTGGTTTAAGATGCTATCAAGGGAAATGCATTGGAGCTTTGTGTTTGGTGTGATAGTTGTTTATGGAGTGAGTCAAGGACTTGGTGGAGGCCTTTTCACTGTTGGAACAAAGTATTACATGAAAGATGTTCAGAAAGTGCAGCCATCACAAGCACAGGTTTATGCAGGAATCACTTCCATTCCTTGGATTGTTAAGCCTTTGTGGGGTCTTCTCACTGATGTTCTTCCCATTCGAGGATATCGCCGCAGACCTTATTTCATTTTTGCTGGTATCTTTCTAATTAATACATTACTTGTTCATGAACTTTGTTCCACAGCTTTGAATCTCAATCAGTTTTATAAGTTTCTTAGATAGCGTTTGTTTTCAGAGATTGAAACTTAGACTGGGGTGACTGACACTCAGTATTGTGTTTGGTTGGCAGAGACTGGAACTAAAATTTCAGTCTCAGTCCTCAGAATTTCAGTATTTTCAGATCCTGGTTCAGTATATATCATAGTGCAGATTTCTAAATGATTTTCTTTTGTTTTTTTGGCTCGTCTTCGATCGATTGTGACAGGTTTCATAGGAGTGATTAGCATGGTTCTATTATCATTGCATGAAAAGCTGCACCTTGTGTTGGCCATTATGGCATTAACAGCAAGTAGTGCTGGTGTGGCTATAGCTGATGTTACCATTGATGCCTGTGTGGCACAGAACAGTATCACTAATCCTTCACTGGCCACAGACATGCAAAGTTTATGTGCCTTCAGTAATTCTATAGGATCATTAATAGGATTCTTAATTGCTGGTGTCTTTGTTCATCTCATAGGCCCTATGGTTAGCCTCTTGAACTTTTCAAACTTTTCATTAATCATGAGAAGGTTTTCTGGTTTTCCATGAACTTCATTAGTTATATACTAATGGCAGAACCCTTATATTATAATTTTTTTTCTCAGGGGGTGTTTGGTTTGATGACAATCCCTGCTGGACTTGTAATTTTGGTTGGTTTTATGCTTGATGAGCCTTATATGCCTAACTTTTCCTACAAACAGGTATAATAATTCATTAGCTTGTGAAATTCATTTGTTTTTTCAATTCAATGACTTCCAAGCTAAGCTAATACAACTATTAATAATATGATATGTTCGTGTGTAGGTGAATCAAAAGTTTGTTGATGCTAGCAAGTCTATGTGGACAACACTGAAGAAGGATGATGTATGGAAGCCTTGTTTATACATGTATTTATCATATGCTTTGAGTCTTAATATCCTTGAAGGATTGTTCTATTGGTATACAGATCCAAAAGCTGGTCCATCTTTCTCTCAGGTACAATTTGCTTAGGAATATTAATTGATTGGGTAATGCTACATGCACCATTATATATCTCTGTACATCTCATTTACAATAAGGAAAATGTAAATATTAGCATAGAAAAAACATACGATAGCACAGAAACAGTTATATATAGTACAAAAATAATATACCTTAATACAGAAATAAAAATAGAAGTAGAAGAAAGGGGTGTATGGATGAGTACAATGATATACGTATATTAATTCTAATTGATTTTATGGAAATTATACCATATTTAGAAGGTCCCTTTAATTTCTTTCTTTGGTGCAGGAAACAATTGGTTTCATATTCTCAATTGGTTCAGTTGGGTCCCTTTTAGGTGCAATTCTGTATCAATATGCATTAAAGGATTATGAATTCAGAAACCTCCTCTTCTGGACTCAGCTACTATATGCAATATCAGGCATGGTGGATTTGATTATGGTGTTGAGATTGAACCTCAAGTTTGGCATACCAGATTACTTCTTTGTAATGATAGTTGAAAGTGTCGCTCAAATGACTACCAGACTCAAATGGATGCCTATGCTTGTTCTCAGTGCAAAGATTTGCCCTTCTGGTATTGAAGGCACATTCTTTGCATTGTTAATGTCCATTGATAATCTTGGAGTGC
>JASCZI010211520.1:3000-20655 GCA_036250425.1 Stylosanthes scabra
GTGCTTCAACAACTCCAAAAGCAAAGAAACCAAGGAAACCAAAGGAGAATAGCAATGCTCCTGTTCAACGATCAAAGCCCATGAAGACAATTGAGTTTGTAATAAATGGAATGGATATGGACATTTCCAGTTTACCCATTCCAGTTTGTTCATGTACTGGGACTCCTCAGCAGTGTTACCGCTGGGGCTGTGGAGGATGGCAGTCTGCTTGTTGTACTACAAATGTGTCAACATATCCATTGCCAATGAGCATGAAACGGCGTGGGGCAAGGATAGCTGGACGGAAAATGAGCCAGGGTGCTTTTAAGAAGGTTTTAGAGAAATTAGCAGCTGAAGGCTATAATTTTGGTAACCCAATTGACCTGAGGACTCACTGGGCTAGACATGGTACCAACAAATTTGTCACTATCAGGTAGATAGGCATCTCCGAGACCCATGACATTTGCTCTGTTTAACTTGTATATAACACCTGTGTTGAGTTATTTCACACAGATGTTGAGTTATTTGTTATCAGTTATCTAAGAATTTCTTGGCATGGTACTTCTACCTGAAATTTGAACACTCCATTTCTTTTGTTCTTTTACCATCTTCTTCTTATGTGACAAGGGATGGCTATGTTGGTATGGCATTAACATTTATGTAGATGATCTGTTACTAGATCGACTATTTTTGGATAATACTCATTCACATTTTAATTGTATTTGCTCAAGTTATTGACTAATGTTATGATCTTTGTTTTAGATGTGTTACTATTAACAATGAATTATATTTTCATAATTCGTTCATTAATCATATGTTGATTGTGCTTCTTTGATTTAACCAGTCAATTTTGTAGTTGTATAGGACCTTGATAGAGAGCAATACTTTCACTTCACTGCTTGACACATACCACGTTAGACTACTTTTATCTCATTTAGAGTTCTAGCACAACATGCTTTTCCTTTTTCGGATCTTTCAGTTCTTAATTATATCTTGTATAATCTCAAAATGTCCCCCTTTGATCTCTGGTGAGTGTGTAGTCGGCTAAATATTCCATGCCTCTGTCTTGTAGCAGAATGAGCTGAAAAAATCGGTACATGGTAGACATGATTGAATCCCAGTGAGTTTTTAGCTGTCAATAAAATGTGAGGAATCCCTATGTTTTACCGGCTCTTATTAATACAGGGTTGTGAATTGTGATATTGTCGAAAATAGGAATTTGGTTTCGGTACGTTTAGTCACTATTTCTGTTATGAATAACTTTGTAGTTTTGTTTGGTGCAACGAGCTGGCAAGACTATATCAACGAAAACTAATTTTTGTTGATGTTAGTATGGATCTGTTTCTGATGCTTTGTTAATTGGTAACACACAATGGAATGCTAACATAAATTATGGATGTATTCTTTAATTAGGAACCTATGGATATTATTTATTACAAACTTTATCCTCTTCGGCATAAACTAAGGTTAACAAATTTTGGACTTTTTGTAACCCATTTTGGTATTGTCAATTTTGTTAGAGGTGGATGAGTATTAATTACAGATGTGTGTATTAGTGCCGTACAAATTTTTAGTGTGTACAAAAATAGCTTGTGAATTTTCTTCTCCTTCCATTGAAACATTGTTTTCCATATTTATATTTAGTATATAACTCAAAATAAGGTACTTTTAAGCTCCTGATTTTTCATTATCTCCTAAATATTTTTTTTCACCTACTTAAATTTAATCATTGATTCTGCATTCTGATAACATAGTAAAAACAAACAAGAGATGGGGATGCTACATATTGCACAAATGAAATGTTAAACATATGAGAAAATTAATCCTTTCACTTCTTATTCAAGCACACTCCATTGGAGATCCTCTGTTTCCTTTTTGAAAATGAGTAACTTCACCCACAAGTAAAGGTGTTTAGAGTTTGGTCGTAGTACATGGTTTTATGCATGTCAGCCATAAATTACAGATGCATTACAACACAACACAAATCAATGCATTAGTACAAGTAACTAACATGCAACAATAATGAATAGAACAATAGTATGCACATAAAGAGTGATATATGCATGACGATTGATTCCTAATGATCCTGAGAAATGTTGAAGACGACAAGGTTAACATATGGCTAGACATGCTCGTTTACCTAATCAATAATATCTAATCATACAATTAAGAGCAATAAGAAAATACACTTCTACCTACAGATTTTTGAAACTCTTTTAAAAAACTGAAGCAGTAGGGGGGATTCAAAATTCCTCTGCAACTGAGGAGAAGAGAATAATACATTGATGAAACATATATATATGTGTATCATGACATGTAATGGACAATATCTAGTGAGTGGTATAGTTAATTTCAAAATGGGAGGTAACCATTACATTATAGCCTTGTAAGGTTGGGTTGTTTATGATATCCTCTCTAGAAACTAATTAGATCAGGGAGAACTTGATTATAAGCAACACGAGCAGGAGGAAGATGGTGTTGACATACAATGCTGTAGTCAAATGATGAATCCAAAAAGGGGTTATTATGGGCAGTGGCTGCAACAATTTCCCATGATGGAGAATCTTTGCTGCACACATCATCATCAAACACCTCCCACTGCTCTGTGATCACAGTCTTCAAACCTTTCTCCATGCTGCTAATATCTCTCACCACAATGGCCATGTTGTCATTCTCTTCAAACACTTTGTTGTCCATGTCTCCGCTTATGATTCTCTCGAGATCCTGAATATCTTCATCGGAGATTCTTTCAATCCTGGGGCACTGAGAGGCGTTGAGGACACCAATCACCTTACAGAACTGGAAGTAGGAAGAGAGATCGTCCCCTTGGGATGATGCTTTCTGAAGAACCTTGAGAGCCATGGCAGCCTCATCTCTGCCACCAACATCGTAGATTCTCATCAACACATTGGCCATTATCTTACAGAACTTGCTGTAAACGTCGAATATCTCAACAATCACACAATCCATGGCTTCAAGGATGAGTCCATTCTCCTTCATGCTCTCGTTCCGAGGCTTTATGTGAAGGAGAGAGTCTATCAGCGCTTGGAACTTGTGCAACTTGTTAAGCTCCTCCATCAACGTCTCATCAACTTCCGAAACATCCTTCTTGTTCTTGTTGTTCTTCATGCTCAGCCTTTTGAATTCGGAGGAGACAAACCCTGACCTTTGGTCCAAGTAAGCGAAATAAGCACGCACGAACGAGTTGTATCCCCAAGCTTTTGAAGGGTGGAGGTACCCATCGGAGAAGTTCGAGAAATCGAAGGGTAACCTTCCCATCTTCTGCACCGCGGGGATGTTGGTGCAGAAGACGCCATGCATGAGCATGAGCCCTTTTATGGCAACCACCCAGTTCTTTGTCTTGTCCATTCGAAAGGACAAGGCGAAGAGCAAGGGCTTGAGGTGCAAGGGGGACGTCCGGAGCCATTGGAAAACCCTTTGGACGTTCTTGCAATCGATGCAGAGCTCATCATGGCTAGTGGCCTTGATGACCACTGCTTCAAAGATAGGATTTTGATATGGGCCGTTATGCAACAGCTTAGCGGTCCATATGCTTTTCCTATCTTTGATAGCTCCGGATGCTTTTTGCCATAATCTCATCTTTTTCTTTTCCTCGTTGTGCGTGATTGCTTCTTGCTTATTTGGAAAACCAAAAGGCCAGGTGCTTGTTCCTTTATTGATGGCTTCTTATTTTGTTTCCTTTATGGAGGTGTTTTGTTCCTAGGATGTTCCGTTATTGCGGTTAGGATTATGGTTTTATTTGGGCGTGGAGGCAAAGAAACAAACAAGAGCAACAACAAAAACAATAACAACGAAGAAAGGTTGTTGTTCCTCGTCTCCTTGTTCTTGTTTTTGTTCTTGTTCTTGTTGTGTTCCCCTCCCCTCCAACTATCTACAACGTTTTGATGAAAGTGTGTTCCTTGTTTGTGTTTGTTGTGCCATTGACGATGGTTGTAATAAACGTGTATTTTTGGATTTCATGTGGTGGAATTTTTTGGTAGTTTGCACCTTCTAAATGATGTGTCATCCAAAACACACGCTCTGCTTAATTTGATGAGTTGTCGTCTTATGAAGTCTTTCTTTTAATTTTGGATGTCTCTGCTCCTAAACGGCTAATAATTAACAACTAAATATAGATTAATGAAAATTATAGATAAAAACGTAATATAATTATGAGAATGTGTGATCCTACAGGGCTACAATGAGTACGCAAGTAGGTTTCTGCATTTGATGGGGTTGCCTTCTTCCTCAATTGCTTACCTCTGTCTCCTCTTCAAAAGGCAATATTTGGATGCGTAGAAAATTATTCATCAATAATTGCTGCTATTTTTGGCCGTTGAAAACATATATTATATATGTAATGCTACATATGGCATTGTATACCTTCATATATCTCATTTACAATAAAAAAAGGTAAACATCACATAAAAATTTATAAAACAATAAATACTAAATTAATAATTAATAAATTTAGCTTATTCAGCTATAATAATTAATAATTAATTAATTTAAGCGGAACCAATATTTCACTTAATTTTCGTCAATAAATTTAGTTTATTCAGCTATAATAAATTAATAATTAATAAAAAATAAATAGTGAAATTACGTGTTTTGCCAACCAAATTCTAATACATAAAATGGAAATATTTTTTTAAAAAAATAATATATGAAAGTAGTGACATACAACATTACTTTATATGCATTGGTCTCCCTATGGAACTAGAGTAATTATTCTAGTATCTGATTATTATTTCATGTTATTAGTCATAATGTGGTCTAATCCTATATTATATTTTCAAAAAAAAATTTAGGGAGCCAACATTTTTTTCATTTTAGTTTTACTTTTGAATCAATATTAGCTAATTTTCTCATTTTCTACATTAAAAAAAAAATGTTGATTTTGTAACATTTCTTTACATTGTATATCTATGTAGCCCTCTTCTTCTCTTTCTTTCTTTATTTTGCTCACATCACATGGTGGGACTGAGATAGTTATACTCTTATGGTGCCAACTTGTTTTTCGCTTTTGCTTTTTGGGTCTACTACTGTCCCATTCTCCAACACTAAACAAAACATATGTTATTCAGTGATGTCAAATTTGGTCCTATATGTTTTGCCAGTTTTGGGTATCATTTGGAGCTTGAACAACACAAAAAATCATTCAAACATGCATGTTTTCAAATTCAAATCATAATACTTAATGACTTTATTATTAGCTACATTATTAATAAAATTATACTAATATTTCAATATATAATAAATAATCACTTGCCGTTTAATAGAACACATTAGTATATATATAATAACAACAAATGGTGATTTGAGGATTAAAATATCTGATATATTTTAAGAAACACATACAAATAAAGTTTAGACAAAAAGAATAGAAATAAAGTTAATATATATAATATTATCAAAATAAAGCACACTTGTAATAAAGCTATAGATTAGAAACTCCAAATCAAGTAGGCTTTCCCCACCAAATTGTACCTTTGTCGTCCTCGATATGAGAATTAGGGTTGCAAGCTAAGTTAAATTGCAACAACATTGAAACCAGAACCAATGCATGTATGATACCAATACCATATATTAAAAGGGACTGATTAATGGCCTCTATTCATATGCACTGCATGCATGATGTATACAAAAAGCATGTTACTAGCCCTGTATAAATTAGCTTTTGGAATTAATTAATTAAACTAGATAAATATTTAACATAAAAAAATACACAAAACTATAGTATAAAATAGTTATGTATAGCGCAAGAAAGAATATATGTATTAGAATTAAGATTAAGTGTACTTGCAATACATTTTCATCATGTTTAGGGATGATGTCTAGAGTGTGAATATGAGATGGTGGGTAACCCAACAACATAGAATTAAATATGTTTTGATATCATATTAGAATTGAGATAAAATGAGCCTAACTCAATTTCAAAAGCTAGCTCATTGAGGTGAAGGATGTCTTACATTTATAATATGAACTGCGTATAAAGTGACCTGATACACGTAAATTAATTCATAAATAATAATAATAGTATGAGGAAGTAAGATGCATGGATATAAAGGAAGTAGGGGGAATTCAAAAGTGAGAATGAGGAGTAAAGTGATAGCAAGAATGACGCTAGATTTGTTGCTTTCGGCTGTTTGATTTTGGTGTTTACGATGGAATGTATGTGTTGGGTTGGTGTAGCAGCAGCAAGGCACAAAATCCGTTGGACATTTTTCTCACTCTTGTGGTATGTTTCCTGCAAAATCCAAGAAAGGCAGAAAGCTATGTGTGAGTGTATGTGATGAGAGAGATTTTCAACAAAGCAGAATAATAAAGGCATGCTCTTCTCGTTGGGCAAAGGCCAAAGCTAAGGGACAAGGACGACCCTGATGGTGGCCTTATCAGAATAATAAAAGAAAAAGCTAACGTTTTGAAAGCGATAAATGATATTTGAACCCTTTTGGCTTTGCCTTGGGTGAAATAAATAATAATAAGATTGATTGTATCCTTGTTCTTTTTAAAGGAAAAATCCCAATTGGAATCTTTGTTTTTTTGGTTCCTGTTTGCACTAGTGTGCGTCACTAGTGTTGTTGTGTGTGTCATACTCATACATACATATCTCATATCTCTCTCTTCTCCTTTTTATGCTTCTCTCTTTTCCTCTCTTCTCTCTCTCTCTACTGGAACACACATACAACACTACAAGCTAAGCATTACATAGTACATACACTCCTCTCTCTCTCTCTCTGCTTCTGGCATGAGCTTATATGTTCATGGGATTTTCATGCGCGGATCATTTCATTCTTGTAAGTCCTCTTTGCTGCTTCTGCTGCTGCATGAGAGACCCATACTTTTAATTAATTTGTGTGTTGTTGCATTGTATGTCAGGATGAAAAGGAGGGAGGGTTTCCCTTATTTGATGAGATTGAGAATCAACAACAGGGTCAAGGAATGGAAGTGCATCATAATGAGAACAACACAGATTTCTTTCCAGTGGAACACCCCATGGAGCCTACAGATGAAGATCGTCCAGTCAAATGCCCAATGCCTGAGTCATCCGTCATCAATAACGTAAGCATTAATGTAACCACACATAATTATTATTATCTGCATTACATCTTTTGTTATGTTATGTCCTTTGCATGCTCAACAAATCAAACCATAATATATTGTTATAAACCTACTATTTCTGCATTTTAGTATCTAGTAATGTATAGGTGCTTCATATTATTATGTTATCAGTTCTGCAGTACACTTGTTTAAACTCATCATCTTGATAAAATCTAGAGATCCAATCATGAAAAAACATATGTTGGATTTATGGGGGTAGTACACACCCTCTCTCTCCCTCTCTCTCTCAAATCAATTATTGGTGTTTGCTGTGGTGGGTGAAATTTGTATTTTTAGGGTAGTACTGTAAATTGGTATGAAACAAAGCTTTGGAAAGATAAAAAAAATAAAAGGGATGCTGTACATGAAATGGACATCACTATTCATATTGATTCAAGACATATTCTGCTACAGTCATATATAATATAGGAATGTCAGGTATATCCTGGAGTACCAAACTCCAGGTTTACAACCGTTGATTGAAGGGTTATAAATTTTTATAGGCTTCGATCAATGGTTGTTTCCTATAATATATTGATCTTGGTGTTTATCAAGCAACTATTTTCTATTGTATTTTATCTTTAATTTTTGGCAGGATGGTGGGGTGCATGATAAAAGGTATGCAGAAAGCTTAAGGAAGAGAGTAGAGATATCTGAAACCACAGTGGACGGAGGAGGAGGAAGAGTGGCTACCATGGATACAGAGCCTCCCACTCGAGGAGTCCGAAAGAGGCACCACACTCTCACACATGGAGGAGACCTTGTAATGACTCCATTAATGACAATGCCAGCACCTCCTCCTCCTCCTCCCCTCCCCTCACAGCAGAATATCACCATCTTTGAAATGCTCCAGCAGTTGGACAAGTTTCAGCAATGAATGCATTTTCATTTCATTTCATGTTGGCTTAGTAGCTTCAATCAATCAAATAGAACAAGAGCATAAGCATAGTTACCGCATACCACTCATTATATAAAAATGTACCTCTCATCTGTTTCACTAAATCCAGACATTATTATACCTCATGTCAATTATAAAGACTAAATTAATATTTTTGTCCATGGCTAGGCACTTGATGATTGAATGTTAGTAATCTAGTATAAATTCTCTACTGGATATTTCAAAGATCAAATTTTTCAGAATGAAATAGACCTCCTTGTCCAAACATTGGTGTGAATTCCTTCGGGTTTAAGTTCAACTTTAATAGGAACAAACAAAAAATATAAAGAGAAATATATATATAGATATAAGACAAACCCAACGTTTTAAGTCACGTGTATCATAAAGAGGAGAGCATTTTGACTGCTATACAGCTCAAAAGAAAGAAAGAAAAAAAGGTTACAAGCTAACATAATCTGACAAAGACAAAGGGCTTATGCTGGGGATAATATCATTAAAAGAGTATCTCTATTCTCTACTATACAAGGCTTCTCTCAGTTGGGGAGAAAGGAATCATTTCAAGCATAAGCCCTGACCATCCTCTTTGATGTATCGTTTTCTCTCAGTTCCCTCCCCCCTACAAGCTTTTCCGGGTCCACCATTTTAGCAGAGAATAATGAAAATGATTTCTTGACAGAGAGTTTTGTATGCTTTTTGTGAAAACAATTGGCACATCAAGAATAAATGATAATTTAAAATTCCTCATTCATTCTACAAGGGAAATAACAAGGGCAACACCCATTCCCATTGCCAGCGAGATAAATTGGACTACTGTACTTCTGAATGTTGTTTTCCCATTGTTATTCATCTCTGCAAGCACACCAGCTATTGCAATATATATAAATCCACCCGCAGTAAATCCCTGTCAAAAGGTAGATACATATGTCATTGCCAAAATCAACATTAAGATCAACCAATAGAATCATTATAGAAAATCCCTCACCTCAATCAGGGATGACTGTCCAGGACCCTTCCCCCAGAGAAGAGCCTGCATCCATAACAGTGATTTACTATTCTGGTTTGTGTTCACTCTTGGACAGGGTAATCATTAATGGTGGCAAATCTATAAAGGGGAGAGCACGACATGCCCTACCTCTGTTTGGGGTATGGGGACATGGAAATGAAAGTAGATGTGACATATACAATTGTTTTTGGCAGAACATTTGGATAATATTGACCTTGTTACCACATAGGAATCTAAGGCAGTATAATATTCCCTCTGTTTAATCATTATGTTATTTTAATTTGGTAACCAAAAATGATTGAACTGTTTGCTCTTTCCAGAACATGTAATAGTTGATTGTCTTTCTATTTATCCTATCCTCATTCAGCTTTCTGTATCAATTCTGTAAACAATATTTAATCCATAATTTAGTTAAACCAATAAAAAATAGTTTTGAAGACTGGATTGTCATAATTCACATTCCTATTTTTTTTTACATGTTGCGTATTTATATCTTCAAAACCTGGATCAACTAAACAACTGAACTGATTGTATTTGGTGAAGGCAACACTCACCAATGCAGTTCCTGCGAGTGCTACAAGTGCTGAAAGAAAGTTGAAGAATAAAGCTTTTGGTATGCTGAAGCCAGATCTTATTAGAATGCCAAAATCACCAATCTGTATGTAAGGGAAACAAATAGCATTAGATATTTGATGGGACACACAAGTAAGATCAGAAACAGACCATACTAATGCAAGGTACATGATGACAAGTGACAACAAATAAAAGCAATCAGCAAAAAAATTACCAAGCCAAAAGGATTCTAAAATTTTAAGAAGACGAGTTTTACCTTACATAGCAAAAAAAAAAAATTAGAATCTTTGACAGAAATCATGGTAGATATTCAATCATAAGAAATGGTGGAACCCATTTTTCATCAAAAGGCTAATGAAAATGTTATCTCATTATGGCAAAAATTCTGACTGTCTAGTATGTATACCCTTTTCAAATTACACACTGACCCAAAATGGCATAAAAGTGATCGCTTGCAGCAGTTTTGCTTCTCCAATATAGAAAACTTACTAACTAATGATCAGCTTATATTTCTCAGAACCAGCTATTGAGGAAGGCTACTTAAGATATGGCAACCAGATAGATCAAAGTTCCAACAGCATGAATATAACTTACTCAATTTCTGTTGAAAATGATCCTATGTATTACACAAACAAAAGTTTTACATGTTTAAGAAATATCTGCTGCCATTCGTGTCATGCCTGAATAAAAAGGATGCTGTGGCAAAATGTTCTGCAAATAGGCATAGTAATATGCACGCTATAAAATAAGGATGAATTTGAACCTCTTGAGGAAGCTCATGTGCAAGCAAAAACAGAGTTCTAGACCAACCGCCAACAGATCCATAAAGCAAGAATGCACTTCCTAATGCCATTCCATCCGTGAAATTATGCTGCAAAACATGGTCAGCATGAATACATTGAAAGCCTCCAATTAAATTCAAATATTCAATAAAATGTAAAAATAACTTACAACTCCATCGGAGAACAGATTGAGATAGCCAAACACAAGACTTGATGGTTGTCTTACGGGTTCCTTAACATCTGAGAATTTAGTTGTGGAGTTACCTACAGCACTAGCCGAGACATTGTCACCTTTGCCTTTGTTTGCTTTGCTACCAGTTCTCTGTAATACAAGGATATGTAAAATATAAGACAAACTTTTCTCACCACTCCCCATATTCCATTCAAGCTAAAGAAGCAGTTCAAGTGTTCACTCCACACTGGACTACAAATTATACTAGTAATTATCTAATAATACCATTTTGTAACTATGATTTCAAGATTAAAATTGCAAAATAAGCCCAAAAACTATTAGAGATCTCAATCTAGTTCACCATTGCTATATATGTTTTCTACTAGCAACATTCTATCTATATAAGTCTACTCTAACCTATCAAATGCGATCTACACTTAATAGCTTTGACGTATGAAGCGGAAGTCATGTATAGTAAGAAATAATATTGTGCTAAAATAGTTTGTATTCAATGTTCGCTCCTAAGATTAACTTCTGTTGCAATAACAAAAGTATGACCATGTTAACTATTTAGTTGTATACTTTGTATGCTCAATTTATTTTGAAAACCAGGCTTACTCTTTCTGAAAATTGAATCAAGAATTTGTTTGCAATCACCTTTCTTAGTGACGATTCAGATTGAGCTTGATTATCTTCTTTCAACAAGTCATTGGATACCCGCTTGGAATCTTTTCCCTCATCTAGAAATTTCTCTTCTTTTGCATTTGAGTTGCTATCATCTTTCAACTTTTTCTTACTATTGTGATTATGGTGGTGGTGTCCATGTGTCCATGAACCAGCTCCTCCAGAGTTTTCTTCAACATACCTCACTACTTTCTCTACAAGAAGAAAGAGTGCAATTCCAGCTGCAAGAAAGGGCAAACATCTAAGAATTACCAAATAAATATGCAATTTACTAGAAGAAAAGGAAGCCAAATATGAAACATATCTTTGCAAGGTGAATAATTGACAAATGTTGCGAAGAAACATCAAACATATCATTACCAACCTAGGATGGACAATCCCGTAGAAAGATCAGCTATAGAATGTGCATGTCCATGTCCATGCCCATGCCCATGCCCAGAACTATCATCATGATCATGATCCCCATGAGAATGGGAATGTTCACCACCTACAGTAAAAAAGAGAATCATATTTAAGATACGAAAAAAAAAGAGACACAGTGAAACTAGGAAAAGGATGAGCTATCCTCCATGCAGAAAATAGGAAAAGAAGGAAAAAGATAAAATGATCTCCATAAAGAATACAGCAATGCTGCCCGGTCTTAACCAAATCAGAGATGGAAAGTGGCTTCCAGATTGTAGTGCACAAATAAATTCAGTTTATGTAAACAACAGCTTATAACCTATACCCTTTTTCCAAGCCATGCATGTCACATTTGCCACTACCCTGCTTTTTAATCTCTCTGTCTTCCCATACTAAACACTTCATACATGCTTCATTCAAGGATTGATTAACAAACTTCAGAATATTTACAATCTCATAACATTATTAACCAAACTAACAAAGCTTGGAAACCATTAATGCTCTAAGGTCAGCACCAGTTCAAAAAAAAAGGGGAGATACACACACCACATATGTTAGAGAGAGAAACATAAGTTCCTCCAGCGATATCAGATAATAGAAAACTAGTAATGATAAGATTTAACATCACATAAGCATTAAAATATTCCTTAAGCACCAAAACCAGAATGAACTTCAGAGATACATTCATAGTGAAAGCAAATTTATTTCAAGTAACTTTCTCCTCTTTCTTCTAATTTTTTGTTTGGAGGGTGGGGTTGCTGAAATGGAGTTCTTAATAATGTATTTTCAAAGGAGCAGTGAATTTGCCTAATGAGTAAACTTCTTGGAAAAAATTGCTCAGCATGCATTCATTGAGGAGGGGGGTAAAAAATTATCAATACAGGCATCAGCTATATTGAAGAGAGGTTTGGTAGCATTTCATACCAAAAGCATGCGGTAACTGGTGAAGAAAGGCATCCCCCAACATAGCTCCTGCCTGCAATAGGCATGGTCAATGAGAACAAAGGCAAAGAAATGATAATCAAAAACAAAATAACAAAAAGGAAAATACTTAACTACATAGGTGACAGATAATTACTTAGTAACTTTCTTTTTCAATCTGGTCTGGCTTATATCAAATTCAAAACTAGATTTGTCCATGTAAACCAAGTAATCAATTACAGGACATGGTTTGAACTTATTCATAAATAATTTTAAGGAAAATAACAGATGAGTTAAAAAGTAGTAATCTTGATTAAACAAATAGAGTGAATGAAAAGCAATCAAAAGAAGCATTCAAGTTGAGAAACCGAAAGGAAAGAAAGGAGGTAGAAGAAACCTAACCCCAAATAAAGCCAAAGAATCAACAACTGCCTTGGATGGTTTCCCTTGCACTGAAAGAGGAGAGCAACCCAGAAAAGTTGAGTTTTGGGCAATGTAAATAGTCCTTTTAAAATGTCTGAAAGGATCAATATGGATTGTATGATGCACATTAGAGAATGAGAAATAAATGACCTACCAAAGATTATAGGGAGGATAATGAGGCAGACAAGGGAAGCCATGCTCACGAGAAATGAACAGCCCAGCGCATTCAACCAAAGGCCTAAAATCAAAATTAGAGATTACAGAAATGTTGAATTGAATGTGACAATCAACAGAAAGGAGCTGAATTTGCAGCAGATAAAAAGGTAACAGAGTAAGACATAGAATGGTCAACTAGGCATATCCACAAACAGATAGAGTACCCAAATCAGATGGCTCCGTAGCCTCAATATGGTAGTGGTGCCGATGCTTATCCCCATGGCCATGATGATGATGGTCATGAGGATAGCCAAAGCCATAAAGTTTCATATCTTCTTCCTCCGCTAACTCCTCGGGAAGCTTGTAGGCATGAGAAGGTCTGTCGTTGTGGTTATGATGAGCATGGTCGTGGTCGTGGTCGTGGTGGTCATGGGTACAGGCGGAGGAATGGGAGTGAGAGTGATGCTGGTGCGCAGTAGCCAGATCCAAAGAAGAGAAGAGAGTGAGAGCCGCAAAGAGCAATGCGGAGTGGAGCAATGCCATGAGAAGTGAAAAGTGAAGTAAAGAGGTACAAGAATTTAGGAATTAGGAGCGTGATTTGCAGGTGCCTTCTATGGTGATGTAGCAAACGATTATTAGGAACAGCACGATTATTCCCACTATGATCCCGAACGTTATTACATCCATGTTTTTTCACCTTTATTAATACTAAGATTATTTCCAATTTTTCTTTCTTTTTTTGAGTGAAATATTCTTTTGTGTCATATATGGCAGGTACAATGAGATTCATTTTGTTTCTTCTTCGCTTATATCGAGGTTCCAGATTTAACCTTAAGATGGCAGCTACTTGAACTTGGTGCAGCCCAGCCCCACCACTAATACTCAATTTGGACTCTAATCATCATAATCACTCAAAACTAGTCCAAAACAAGTCCCATCTATGCTATCACAGAATTGTTCAAATTGATAGAGTTAGGTTTTTTTTTTCATACTTCAAAGTAGGGCTGTGCATGGCCCGGGCTGGCCCAAAGACTTGGTCCGGGTCCGATAAAATTTGGACCATATTGATCCGATTTCGGCCCAAAGAAAACGAAATCAGTCCGGTGATGTTATGAAATCGGGTCTGGGTCAAGCCTCGGGTCACCCGGGCCCGGCCTGGTGGACCGATAGTATGTATAATTTAATAAAATATGTGAAATATAATAAAATTATATAAAAAATTGAGATTTTGTTCACCTTTGGAAGGTGAAATTTGACTTCTTATATTATATTTTTTTTGGGACAAACTTGTATTATGTTTATATGTTACTATCTTTTATTTGAGTCCAATTTCAATGCCCAATTTGACTATCTTTTTATCTTGTATTATGTTTTTAGATTTTATCTTTCTATTTTATGTTTTGGATTGTGCTATTTATTTCCATGTTATTTAAAAATTGTATTTGTTATAAATTTAGATTAGATTTAAGGATTATTTTCATGTAACTTTATTGTGTCTTATTTGCATGAGATTGAGATATTATGAATGTTAACATGTGATTAATGTTATTTTTTTTTTTTTGATTTTGATGGTTCAAGACCCGGTTTTTATCCGGTTTCACCCGATCCAATGATAACAAGATTTCATTAGGTCTAGGGCCAAGTCTGGGTCAATGTATTTTTCAGGTCGGACCTAGGTTAGGGAAGACCCGGCTTCATGCACACCCGTTCAAAGAAAATTTTAGACTAGAGAATTATTTTCTACTTTTCTACATAAAGATATTTAAAAGCTTTTATTATATATTTGTATATTTTTATAATTTATATATATTTATTAATTGGCTAAGATTTGAAAATGAGTTTGATCTGCAGAGCATGGTTATTGGTTACTAATAAGAGAGAATAGAAATGGAGAATTGAATGAGAGAAACAGAACAAGTTTCTTTTATTCATTGAAGAGTGTATTATACAAGAGAACAGAACAAGAGAATTGTAACATGACATGTTTGAATGATCACTCTTTATGATTCTCATTTTGTATCCTAAGTTCATGAAGGCGTGATTTCCCACTGAGTGGTCGTGACAAGAACCATTTTAAGTGTTCGGCTACACTCATACTCTTAAACTGCGCTGGTCTTTCTTCACTAACAAGGCTTGCCACTGGAGCTATCATTGCCTCCCTCCTTGGGCTGTAAAACGTAGCTATAGACATCCTCTCCTTCTTTGAATTCACCGTTGCTCGATGCTCGATGCTCCGGTAAACCCCATTAGTTATCATCTGCAAACACCATCTTATCTTTTTTCATTCAACTCGTTCAATAGCCAAATAAATTAAAGTTGTGAGTACTGAGTAGTATTGTTGGTGAAGTACCTCCGTAGTGTCTCCAATGTTGATGATGAAAGCATTAGGGAGGGGCTTAACAGGAATCCACATGCCATCTTTTCTTATTTGAAGGCCCTCTACATCATCAACTTGGAGTAGGATTGTGATGCCACCAGCATCAGAATGAGCGCTGTGCCCAATAGCAAGCTCTGGTTGAGGGCATGGAGGATAATAATTCATCCTTATTATTTGTGTACCTTCCTTAAATGTCTCTGTAATTTCCTTGGGCTCTATTGCAAGAGCATTTGCCATAAGCCCCAGGATTTTGATGCAAAGCTTTTCCAATTCTGCAGAATACCTGTCTAAATCATCTCTGCATAACCATAGTTTATCAATAAATCTTTAGCTTTCTAGGGAATCCCTCTTAATTTATCATATCATAATGGAGAAACTGACCTGAATGGGAGGGGGATATTGGGGAACAAATGGGGTTTCCTTAAGTGTGATGGGAGTGTGATCATGTAAAATCTATCTGCCCAATCTAGTTTCTGTTCTTCAGATACAACAAAGGACTGACCAAATCCTTGTATATCTCCTTCTGTCTGCCAAAACTTGTTCTTCTCTTCCATTGGAAGATCAAAGAATTGTTTAGCACCACTTTTCACACTTTCCACCAATGAAGTCCTCACTCCATGATTTACCAACTGTTGCCAACAACAACAAATTAAGTTGCTAGCACCAAAACCAAAAACAAAAACTCATTCATAAATCATACTCAACAACTTCTAATAGGAGAACCTGAAAGAAGCCCCATTCCTTGCAGGCATGATCAAGTTTCTGCAGCTCAGTTTGCTTTAGATCTTGGGACAACAATTTGGTCATGTCAATCACTGGAGGCTGAGGCAAAGGCTCACTAATGGTGGTAGATAATAGCGTAGGGTCTTGATCTGGACGAATATATCGCTGTGGAACAGTGGTCAATGGCTGCTTTGCTAGCTCTTGCACACAAGGCACAAGAATAGATCTTGCTTCCATTGTTTCAACTCACACAATCTTCTTCTTCTTCTTCTCTCTCTTCACTATTAGAAATACTTTTTATATGAATTTTATTTGTGGTGGTTACTGTTTTACTAGCACAAGATACCAAATAACTAAAAGACAAAGAACTTAAAATATGGTATACTATTCTTTCTCTGGACTTTTCTTCACCAAAGACAGGATAATAAAATCAGGAATGACAATAATGATGAATTATAATAATAATGATATTAACTTTCAGATCTTATTTATATTTTTTCTGGCCATAAGGAGCTGGAGAATGATGCTTGATTAGACTTAATTACTGTAACTATTACAACATAAGTATGGAATGTATAGAATATGCAATAACATCTTATTGTGAACAAGCACCATCATAATGCTGGTCCTTGTTACATGTTCATATGAGCTTTTCCTCATTTTGCAGTTGGGATCCTAATGCTATCAAGGAATGATTTCCCACGTAATTCTTGTGAGAGGTATCCTTTGAAGTACTCTCCGGCGCCGATTCTCTTGAACGCTGCCGGTGTTTCAGGAGTAACAAGGCTTGGCGCTGGACCAATAACAGCATCTATAGCAGGGTTGTAGAATGTTGCTATGGAAAGTCTCTCCTTCTCTGAATTAACCGTTGCTCGATGTTCAACGCTGCTATAAATTCCATTTGTTATGACCTGCCAAATCAAATTGAGAGAAATCATTGCAAATTTATTCTAAGTGAGGCTAAATTAGAGAAAAAAGTGTAACTAGTAACTACCTCCAACATGTCCCCAATGTTAATGATGAATGCATTAGGGAGGGGCTTAACAGGAACCCAGAGTCCATCTTTTTTGATTTGGAGGCCTTCAACTTCATTGGCTTGAAGAAGTATGGTGAGGCCACCACCATCAGAATGAGAACTTAGTCCAATCACAAGCTCTGGCTGCGGACATGGCGGGTAATAATTCATCCTTACTGATTGCTCAGCTTCACCTAATATCTCCCTTATTTCCATGGGGTCTATAGAAAGATCATCAGCCATGAGTTCAAGAATTTGCAGTGCAAGCTTTTCCATTTCTCCACAATAGTCTTCCAAATAATCTCTGAATGGTAGGGGAATGTTTGGGAACAAGTGAGGTTTTCTTATCTGATGTGGGAGGGTGATCATGAAGAACATGTCTGCCCAGTCTAATTTCTGTTCATCAGAGACTACAAAGGCTTGACCATATCCTTGCACATCTC
>JASCZI010211520.1:20665-43802 GCA_036250425.1 Stylosanthes scabra
TACCCTGCTGCTAGCAGGTGCTAGTATTTGTGTTTCTTTTTATTTTGACACCAAAAAAAAAATACTAAAAAACCAGATATTGTATATTCTTATACATTGATATATATTAATTAGTGACTGATGAAACGCAAAGGCTAATCTAAGATTCGAATAATTAAATGAGTGTGATCTGCAGAGCATGGCTATTACTAATAAGAGAGAATAGAAATGAAGAATTGAGAGAGAGAAACAAAACAAGTTTGTGTTATTCATTGAAGAGTAGTACACAAAGAGGAGAGAGGGAGGCTAACTAACTCCTAACCTCTCTCTAACAGAACAGAACAAGAGAATTGTAACATCACAATTCACATGTTTCAATGATCACTCTTTATGATTCTCATTTTGTATCCTGAGTTCATCAAGGTGTGATTTCCCACTGAGTGGTCGTGACAAGAACCATCTAAAGTGTTCTGCTACACTCATACTCTTAAACTGCGCTGCTCTTTCTTCGCTAACAAGGCTTGCTACTGGAGCTATCATTGCCTCCCTCTTTGGGCTGTAAAACGTAGCTATAGACATCCTCTCCTTCTTTGAATTCACCGTTGCATGCTCGACGCTCCCGTAAACCCCATTAGTTATCATCTGCAAACACCATCTTATCTTTTTTCAACTCATTCAATAGCCAAATAAAGTGAGTGTTATTGGTGAAGTACCTCTATAGTGTCTCCAATGTTGATGATGAAAGCATTAGGGAGTGGCTTAACAGGAATCCACATGCCATCTTTTCTTATTTGAAGGCCCTCTACATCATCAACTTGGACTAGGATTGTGATGCCACCAGCATCAGAATGAGTGTTCTGCCCAATAACAAGCTCTGGTTGAGGGCATGGAGGATAATAATTGATCCTTATTATTTGTGTACCTTCCTTAAATGTCTCTTTAATTTCCCTGGGGTCTATTGCAAGAGCATTTGCCATAAGCTCCAGGATTTTGATGCAAAGCTTTTCCAATTCTGCAGAATATGTGTCTAAATCATCTCTGCATTCAAACCAAAGTTTATCAATAAATCTTTAGCTTTCTAGGGAATCCCTCTCAATTTATCATATCATAGTGGAGAAACTGACCTGAATGGGAGGGGGATATAAGGGAACAAATGGGGTTTCCTTAAGTGAGATGGGAATGTGATCATGTAAAATCTATCTGCCCAATCTAGTTTCTGTTCCTCAGATACAACAAACGACTGACCAAATCCCTGTATATCTCCTTCTGTCTGCCAAAACTTGTTCTTCTCTTCCATTGGAAGATCAAAGAATTGTTTAGAACCAGTTTTCACATTTTCCACCAGTGAAGTGCTCACTCCATGATTTACCAACTGTTGCCAAGAAAAACAAAGTTGACATACTCAACAACTACTAATAGGACTAATATATAGGAGAACCTGAAAGAAGCCCCATTCTTTGCAGGCATGATCAAGTTTCTGCAGCTCAGATTGCTTGAGATCTTGGGACAACAATTTGGTCATGTCAATCACTGGAAGTTGAGGCAAAGCCTCACTAATGGTGGCAGATAATAGCGTAGGGTCTTGATCTGGACGAATATATCGCTGAGGAACAGTGGTCAATGGCTGCTTTGCTAGCTCTTGCACACAAGGCACAAGAATAGATCTTGCTTCCATTGTTTCAACTTTCAACTCACACAATCTTCTTCTTCTCTCCCTTCACTCTTAGAAATCCTTTTTCTATGAATTTTATTTGTGGTGGTTACTGTTTTACTCGCACAAGAGACCAAAAAACTATAAGACAAAGAACTTAAAATATGAATTTTATTTATATGCGAACCCTCCAAATATGGTATCCTATTCTTTCTCTGCACTTATCTTCACCAAATATATATATATATATTAAAACAAAAAATTGTGCACCAAAGAACCACATTATTCTTGTATCAGGCTTAATGAGGATATCTACCAGCTATGAGCACAGACAGGATAATAAAATCAGGAATGACAATATAGAAATTCCACTTAATGTGGCAACTGATGAATTATGATAATAATGATATTAATTCAGATCTTATTTTATTGTTTCTGGCCATAAGGAGCTGGAGAAGGGTCTTTGATTAGACTTAATTACTGTAACTATTACAACAAAAGTATGGAATGTATCACAAGAGCTAAGAGCTACTTGTAAGAGCTCTCTCTCATTTTCCAGTAGGGATCCTAATGCTATTAAGGAATGATTTCCCACGTAGTTCTTGTGAGAGGTATCCTTTGAAGTACTCCCCGGCGCCGATTCTCTTGAACGCTGCCGGTGTTTCAGGAGTAACAAGGCTTGGTGCTGGACCAATAATAGCATCTATAGCCGGGTTGTAGAATGTTGCTATGGAAAGTCTCTCCTTCTCTGAGTTAACCGTTGCTCGATGTTCAACGCTGCTATAAACTCCATTCGTTATCACCTGCCAAATCAAATTGAGAGAACTCATTGCAATTTTTTCTCTTAGTGAGGCTAAATTAGAGAAAATGTGTAACTACCTCCAACATGTCCCCAATGTTAATGATGAATGCATTAGGGAGGGGCTTAACAGGAATCCATAGTCCATCTTTTTTTATTTGGAGGCCTTCAACTTCATTGGCTTGAACAAGTATGGTGAGGCCACCACCATCAGAATGAGAACTTAGTCCAATCACAAGCACTGGCTGGGGACATGGCGGGTAATAATTCATCCTTACTGATTGCTCAGCTTCACCTAATATCTCCCTTATTTCCATGGGGTCTATAGAAAGATCATCAGCCATAAGTTCAAGAATTTGCACTGCAAGCTTTTCCATTTCTCCACAGTAGTCTTCCAAATAATCTCTGCTATCAAATGAACGAGTTGAATTAATTCATCTGCACTAACTTATGATAATAACTAGAAAGAGAGAAAAGGAAGAAGAACCTGAATGGTAGGGGAATGTTTGGGAACAAGTGGGGTTTTCTTATCTGATGTGGGAGGGTGATCATGAAGAACATGTCTGCCCAGTCTAATTTCTGTTCATCAGAGACTACAAAGGCTTGACCATATCCTTGCACATCTCCATCTAACTGTCCAAACCTCTTCTTCTTCTCTTCCACTGGCTGATTGAAGAAATCCTCAGAACCTTTCTTCACACTCTCCAATAATGAAGTCTTCACTCCATGATTAATCAGCTGTATATAATAATAATAATCAGTTAATCACACTCATAACTCAAAACCATGAACATTCATAAAATGCTTTTTAAGTTTTAATGTCATTAAAATTAGAAACCTGAAAGAATCCCCAGTCCTTGCAAGCATAGTGCAGTTTCTGCAGTTCAGATTCCTTGTGATGTTGTGACAACAATTTGGCCATGTCAATGACTGGAACCTGAGGCAAATCATGAGGAGGACTAGCGGCGGTGAAGATTGGACGGTCATGATGAGGACGAACATAACGGTGTGGAACTTGTGATAATTGCTCCTTTGCTATCTCCTGCACAGAAGGCACTAAACCAGATGCTGCTTCCATTGAGGTGATGAGAGTATGAGACTCACACTATTAAGACAGCAACACCATCATGATGAATTAAATATTGTTGGGTTGTTCATTTGTCAATTTAGTATTATGTTGACTAAGAAGATTCAAACTTGACTAACGTCATATACTCAATTTAGTCTCAAGACTATTATGCAAATGTAAAGGACAGATACTAGTAAAGCACGTGAACAATTAGTCCAACTATCATTCAAACAATCAAACTTGAAATGTTCTTAGTCACTCAAATTTGTTACATGTAAATGAAACACTGAAGTGAGACAAGTTTTAACACATTTTTCCAAAGTGATAATCCCAAACACTAGTACCACATGCTTAATTTCCCTGTTCCTGTTCCTGATGAACCCTCATGCTATGAAGGTATGATCTGCCACGGAGTTCTCTTGAAAGGTATCCCTTGTAATAGTCTTGCACACTAATTGTTTTGAACACAGCTGGTGTTTCTTGAGTCACAAGGCTTGGTGCTGGTTTGATTACAGCATCTGAATCAGGATTGTAGAATGTTGCTATAGAAATTCTCTCCTTCTCTGAGTTTATTGTTGCCCTGTGCTCAATGCTTTGGTAAATGCCATTACTCATCATCTGCCAATTCCAAATTAGTTAATATGGTAGTTAGAAGTTAGATCAAGGCATGCAGATTTTAAACTCATTAATTACATTACCTCGAACATGTCTCCAATGTTTATAATGAAGGCATTGGGGAGTGGCTTAACAGGAATCCACATTCCATCTTTTTTAATTTGGAGACCTTCCATTTCATTGGCCTGAAGAAGGATGGTGAGAGCACCAGCATCAGAATGAGGATTGAGTCCCATGACAAGATCTGGTTGGGGACATGGTGGATAATAGTTCATCCTCATTGATAGAGTTCCTCCACCAAACATGTCTTTCATTTCCATGGTGTCCACATGAAGGGCATTGGCCATGAGTTGAACCATTTCACTGCCAAGTCTTTTCATTTCAGAGGAGTAGGTGTCTAAGTTGTCCCTGAATGGTTGGGGAATGTTTGGGAACAAGTGTGGTTTCCTTAAGTGAGGTGGCAAAGTGACAAGAAAGAACATGTCAGCCCACTCTAGTTTCTGTTCCTCGGAGACTACAAATGCCTGACCATATCCCTCTACATCTCTTTCCTTCTGTGCAAACTTGCTCTTCTCTTCCAATGGAAGATTGAAGAATTCTTCAACTCCTTTCTTCACATTCTCCACCAATGAATTGCTCACTCCATGATTAATCAGCTGTAAGATATTCACTCAAAACAATTAAGAGTGGTGGTGGTCTTATTATTACATGAACAATTGTATGTGTATGACAAACCTGAAAGAAACCCCAGTGTTTACAAGCATGGTGGAGGTTGTCCAATTCAGGTTCGTTGAGATGTTGGGACAACAATTTGGCCATGTCAATCACTGGAACTTGAGGTAAGATGTCGGTAGCAGTGGCAGATAAGATTGGACGTTCATGGTGTGGACGAACATAGCGGTCTGGAATGGCTGTCAATGAGTCCTTGGCAATTTCCTGAACAGAAGGGACTGAAATGTTTGATATTTCCATTATTAATTAACTTTCAGCCTTCAACAGTCAATGTGAGAGATGGATCAATGCGTTTGGTTCTGTATTGATTGATAAATGTTCAACTGAGAATAGAATTATTTCTGACACATATATATGTAGGAACTTAATTAGTTTTATAAAATTTGAGCATGTATTTGTCATTACTCTCTGTCCTTACTCTTCCCATCCGGCCTTTTTCTTAACTACATTATGTAATTGTTCTTTTCTTCATAAAATTATAATATTAAAGTGTGGTATACATACTTCACATTATTAAATCCACTCATTTAATTTAGTCCTTAAGCCGGCCGAAACTGCGACGTTTTCCGTCATTTCCGTTGCAAAAAAATATATATATACAGAAATAATTGTGTGTGTTTTTGGACATGACAAAGAAATCTTGACTAATAACAAAAGCAAGGGATAAGTGTAAGACATTACAAGAAAAGAGACAAAGAAACTTTGTGCCATATGTATGTATGTTAAGTCTGCATGAGCTTTGAGAGTTCTTTTAATTTTCGTTTGGAATTATGAGGTTATATGAAGATATGATTTGCCATGAGAATGAGGATTGAGTCCCATGAAAAGTTATGGTTGGGGACATGGTGGATAATAATTCATACTCATTCATAAATTCCCTTCACCAACTTATTCTTTTATTTCCATCTCGTATATAATATTAATCACTTCCATATTGTCAAACAAATTAATATATATCTCTGCTGATGTTATTAAGCAGATTATTATCAGATAGTAGCTCCGGGTCAACATAGTTTACAATATTTTCAAGTTGGAGGAGCCACTATTAGAGTGTATTTCATTATCACCTCACACGTAATGTAATGGAATTCACATAACAATAATAACAATCCAACTAATGAATGAATGAGATTATTAGTCAATAATTCACCGTGGACGGCCGGCCGGATGGATGGATGGACTAATTGCAGATATAAATAATTAATAATTGAGATTTCCAATTAATTAATAATGCAACAAGCAGGCCTTTAATTATCCATTAATTAGGTATGTAGTAGTAAATATATTTATTTATTTATTTCCTCAATTATTATATCATTGTTTCTGTATCTTTTGACCATACAGATTAAAACATAGCTAGATACCATATACATGTCTGTTTATTGTTTCCATATCCATTATTGCAAGGGTGGTACTTTCTTGGTTCTCTATTTTGTGATCTTCAAGCTATTGACAAAGTCTTTCCCACGAAGTTCCTTTGACAGGTACCCATGGTAGTATTCTTCATAGCTAATACTTCTGAACATTGCTGGTGTTTCTGGACTAACCAGGCTTGGAGCTGGACCTATCATTGATCCGATACTAGGCACCAAAAACGCAGCTATGGAAATCCTCTCTTTATTTCCATTCACTATTGCTCTGTGCTCTATACTTTCATATATCCCATTTGTCATTATCTTCAATAACAATACAATACAATAATTAATTACCTCATTACTTAAAGATGGTGGTAAAGATGATGATTATTACCTCTAATGCGTCTGCCACGTTGATGACGAAGGCATTAGGGAGTGGTTTAACAGGAATCCATTGACCATCTTTCTTGATTTGGAGGCCTTCAACGTCATTGGCTTGGAGAAGGATGGTGAGTGCACCACCATCAGAGTGAGGATTGAGTCCCATTACAAGCTCTGGTTGTGGACATGGTGGATAATAGTTAATCCTCATAGCTTGACTCGCATCACCAAACACTTTTCTCATTTCCTTCCTCTCCACTCTCAGTGCATCTGCCATAAAATCAATCACTTGGAATGCTAGATTCTTCAATTCCACACAATAGGTATCCAAGTCATCCCTGAAAGGTTGAGGCAAGCTTGATAATAGGTGAGGTTTTCTAATTTGGTGTGGGAGGGTTAACATGTAAAGGACATCTCCCCATTCAAGTTTCTGTTGCTCTGACACCACAAATAGCTGACCATATCCCTCTATGTCTCCCTCTGTCTGCCTAAACTTGTTCTTTTCTTCCATTGGAAGATTGAAGAAATCTTTAGTGCCTTTCTTCACATTCTCCACCAATGAACTGCTCACTTCATGATTAATCAGCTGCATAATTGTAATGATCGATTCATCATTAATAATATAAATAATAATCTTATCATTATTCCCATGCATTAAAGGTAACCAATAATTTTTTAACCAACAAATTAGCCAACAAAAAATAAAACATTTGAAATTATTATTTATAAAACATCCACAATAAAAGCTATAGAACATTCAAAACCTAAAGCAACCTTAACTAACTTTATATTTTTTTAGAAATAAGAGAGGTACATAGATGTAATAATAATCTAGCAGCAACGAACAAATTAAATAAAACCTGAAAAAACCCCAGTGTTTGCAGGCATAGTGGAGCTTGTGGAGTTCAGTTTCCTTGTGTTGGTGGGACATCAATTTGGTGAAGTCAATAACAGGAACTTGGGGCAAAGATGTGATTGCGTGGGTGGATATTGGACGCTCATGTTCTGGACGGATATAGCGTTCTGGAACATTGGCTGATGCCTGCTTTGCTACTTCTTGCACAAACGGCACTGTAAGAAATGTTGGTTCCATTTCTCTGATGATGATCTGATACTACTTAGCTTCTTTATTATTTTTTACACTCAAATAAACTGACTAGCAATATATCACACCACACATGACACACCAACATTCCAACAATTATCATCAACAATGTTGATTAATATGTATTTTATATTTTATACATTATTGATTTATAATTAATTTTTGTGTGCACATGTTTCTTAATCTTAATAACAACAACAACAACAAAGCCTTGTCCCACTAGGTGGGGTCGGCTACATGGATCAAACGACGCCATTGAGCTCTATCATGTATCATGTCTATAGAGAGACTATTTACATGTAGATCTCGTTTGACCACCTCATGGATGATCTTTTTAGGTCTCCCTCTCCCTTTCACCCCCTGCCCACTTTCCATCTCATCCATCCTCCTGACCGGGTGATCAGTCGGTCTTTTTCCCACATGTCCAAACCATCTTAGACGCGATTCTACCATCTTTTCGATAATAGATGCTACTCCAAGTTTCTCCCTTATATCTTCATTCCTTATTTTATCCAAACGCGTGTGACCACTCATCCATCGCAACATCTTCATCTCTGTCACACTTAGCTTATGTTCATGCTCCCCTTTAGCAGCCCAACACTCTGTACCATAAAGCATAGCCGGTCTAATAGCAGTGCGGTAAAATTTACCTTTAAGTTTCTTAATCTTAATAAATGAAAAATAAATAAATATTTGTATTCTTGTGTTGAAATCTAGTTTCTGTGTTATACAAAACTAATTTTATTAACCATATTTAATTATGTATTTTGTATAAATATTATTTTATATTGTATTTCAATATTTTTATATCATACTTAAATCTAAATGAGTAAAATATTTATACATATTACATCCCCAACAAAAGTATATTCCACCTTTTATATTTATGCCAGGCATGTAAATTATAGGCACAATAGAAGACACCGATCTTAAAAATAAAGTCAAAGCAGAGAAAAAAAAATTAAATTCGACCTTTTTTTTCTTTACATACACAAATATTCGTACATACTGACTATGAAAGATACAAAATATATAACAGGGTGGAAATTAAAAATTGAAATTGGATTATCGGTACATGTATATTAACATCAATAATGACAAAAATTAGTGGGAAAAAAAAGAATCGATGACTAAAATTAATTCTTGAAACTTTTGTCATATTATTAGGTTGATAGAAATATGAAAAGAGATGCACCTAAATGGTTAGTGAATATATGGGATGAGGTTGGCTGTGCAATGCAAGTAATGTGTGACCACTAATATATATAGGTTGTTAGATTTTTTAGGAGTAAATGGAGAAATGCTGACACGAAAAAATTTATGAAAGAGGAAAGTACGTATAAAAAATTTGAATAGATAAAAGTACACAATAAAAATTTGAAACAACAAATAAAAGGTGGACACTTAGACAGATTGTATACATATATAATATACGTATTTTAGTTATATTTGATAATAATTTTTTTGGTTAAAAAAAAAAAAGTGTGAAACCACATGATTCTTATTGTTTTTTGCCTTTTATATGTATTTTCTTCATCGTTACAATATGTATGGAAATTATCACCTAAATAAAAATACACATGCTATTTATTTATTTATAATTAACGATTGATAAAAATACACACCACATATATATTTTTATCAATTATTTAAATATTTTATATATATTTTTATCTCTTCAAATTTTTCATATATACTTTTATACATTATAAAAACTTTTGTACGTATTTTTATCCATTTACTCGATTTTTTAGCTTCAGCTTTGAAAAATCCATCTTTAAATAATGTTTTATTTGTTTTACATGTTCTTCTAGAAGACTAGAACTAGAAATAACTCCGCGCACGTAACTAATGCGATTTCTAACCCCACACACACAAACATCACTTTCGTTGATTTATTGGCATTAGTATTTCTTTCTGTATTTGTTCTTCACCGAAGAAATTTAACATTTCTTTTATTATTATATATATTATATATATGCCACATGTTCATATATCTTTGAAAAACCTTCTGCTGCAATTTTTGTTAATTAGCTAATATCTTTGTTATCTTATTTATTTTTATCTGTATGTGATGACGTTAAAGTAGGGGATGATGCTTAGCTTGATGGCGGAATCCCCCTTTCATCACTTGGTAGCAATTAGAAAAGGAGCTCTTAATTAATTACCGTAATATTTTAATTTGTTTGCCTTTTTGAAAGTTGATGAAACTCTATTTCAAGCTGATGAATAGAAATAATTTAGGTGATGAGGATAGATACGTCAAACACGGGTACTTATTAGATGATTAATGTTACGTAACTAATAATCCAGTGATTGATTGGTTATAATGAAAAATGGCTTTCGTGTGTTTTTGCTATAGGATATATTTTCACCAGTCATCCAAATCAAACCTTAGACTTTTTTCTTTTTTTTTGGACTAAAATCTCGTCTTCGAATTTTGAAATATACAAAATAATCCCTGAGGTTTATTAAATAATACCGTCTTTTTTATAATTTTTTATCAACTCTAAATCCTAGCCTCACAAACTAATTTTAAGGGCCTATTTGTCCCAATTTTTAAATGGTCAGGGATCGAATTGGATATTTACTTTTTTTTTTTTATAAAAGAGAGATTGTAATGTTAAATAAAAATTAACAACTATTTTGTATGTTTTGAAAATTAGAGGACATAAATATATGATTTTTAAAAAATTAACGACTAATTATTTGGTAATTAATCCATTTTTATCTTTAACCTCGCCTATCAGGCTTTCACAAGTCACAACGAGCAGTATTTAATTATTTATTTATTTATTTATTTAGTTATGGGAAGGTACAAAAGCCCGAAAACGCACAACAACACAAAATACTCAGCCTGCACTATCAGCAGCAATAAGTTGCTTAAGGACAGGGGGAAGTTAATCTATAAAATTGAAGCCAAAGCTATGAGTAAAGTTAAATTTAGCTAACCAATTAGCACAAAGATTTCCTTCTCTCTTGACATGTTGAAATCTGATTTCTCATGGCTTGTTTTTGTAAGTTTAGATATCCCTCAATAAAGCATTACAGATTTAGGAGTTTTGGACGACTTCTGTTATGTCTCTATAGACTTCTAAAGAGTCAGTTTCCACAATGGAATGTGAAAAATTCGCCATGATATATCTAATCCATGCATAATATCATGAAAAATGGATTGAGAATCTCCGGATCTACGCTTAATTTTAACTCCCTGAAGCATACCCCCAATCGAATTGTTTGGGATTCAGAAATGAAGGAAATTATCTTATTCACTAATAGTGGACAAAGAGGTTTTTGGAGGAAAAAACATGGCAATTTTTCCTTTTTTTTTTAATATAGAATATTTTTTTTTTTACTTTAAGCTTTGGACTGATTTGTAAGACATTTTCTGTATATTTTTTTTGGACGCCTTTTTCCATATACCCTACTTGTATATATGTTCGCTAGTTTTGGCTATGTGATTTTTTATTGGAACTTTTACTTTTCCAGAAAGAGCTTCAATTTTTTGCCCACGTACATACACAGCCATACACTGGTGTCTCTTTTTGTTATTAAAACTCAGAAAGGTCCAAAGTTTTCAGTAGGCGTTTGCCAGTCCAATGCTAAAGTAGGCCCAAAATAACATGTTTAAATTGACCAAAAATAATTGAGGCATATTTTCAGAGACTTTTATTAGTAAAATAAACATATAAAAATTCGTGTTAAAAACAACATCAAGGTAAAATTAATTAATGCTCATACGCCTCATAGTACGCACTACACATCAAATAACGGTAGCTATTTCTATTTAACATGCGTTAGATACTAAATGGCACAAATGTATTTTTAGAAATAATTACATTTTAGAGAGTATTACATTCTGGAAATTAATTATTTTTAAAATTTTATTTTAATAAAAAAAACTCGTGACCAAAATAAGAAACAAACTGAGGTACAGTTTCTATTTTCTAAACTCAAAATTCAAATCATTGAATATTTTAGGGCTAGCATCCTAAAATATATTTAAAATGATTATTTATAGAAGCCTCACATATTTTATTTTAATAAATAATTTATTTTTTTTTTGCACTTTCACTTTTAAAGAGTTTAGAAAATAGAAACTAACCAAAATGAATGATTAATTATATATTATAACATCAATAAAAATAATTAATTTTTTAATTTATTGCTTAAAATGACATCTAAACACATGAATATAATTGAATAATCACATAAAAATTGTTACACTATTAACGTATCAAAATTAAATTATTTTATAAATATATAACACATGTTAAAATAATGAATTTCTATGTTTTTTATAAAAAAAAATTATTAATTAATATTTAATACTCCTAACATTTACTTAGGAAAAATAGAAATATTAGGGAGCCAATATATATTTTATCAATATAATAATACTTTGTGTCAACGTTTTATTTTTATATTATTAGAATTTAAAATTTAGATTTTAGAATTTAAAATTCAATTTAAACCTTATTATTTAAAGTATTAGTCAAGTTTTAGCTAAAAATGATAAATTTTGATGTAGTGTTGTTCGTAAAAGAAAAATAATACCAACACGTTAAATAGAAAGTAAAATGGCTGAAATATTGTCTTTAATTTATTTATGTTGCATGTGTATGTGAATGTGATACATATATATGAAGAGAGTAATATGCGCACGTTTAAGGTATGGAACCCTAATTAATACCCACCAACTGTAGTAGTTTTCTGAAACCCACGTATCCGTACTTACATCCATATTTTCCCCGTCCTATATAATAAATATCAACGTTTTTCTTTGAATAGAATCAAAATAACAATGTAATGCATGCATCCGCCGAAAAAAAACACAAAGAAAACAGTTTTCTAAATCTTCACGTGTGTGGTTTAATAGTAAGCTTTGAAAATGCTAGATAACTAATTAAAGTGTTCTTCTTCAAAAAGTTAGAATGAGATGGTATACGGATTACACGCTCAGACACACATATGCATGCTTATGTATGCGATAATCAATCTTTCTCCGTTTGTTTCTTTTAGACAAAACACTGAGACATAGATATTGATGAACATAAATTTATTTGGTGATAAAGATATAGACATTGGACATATTGTCTGTGATTCAATTTCTATTGTTTTTGTATTCATTTTTAAACGAAAAATACTGATGGACACAAAATTTAGGAGGATGGCTGGACACGTAATTTTTTAATTAAAAAATCTCTTTCTATTCACAAAATTATTTATTATTCTAACATTATCTTTTTTAAAATAATAAAAATATCATTTACATCAAATTTTACCTTTATTCATGTGTGTTCTTCCAATATTATCAAACACATCACAAAAATATTAAGTTTTAGTGTCTATGTCCTATTATTTTTATCCCAATATTCTATTCTATTATATTTTTATAAATAAACGCAGCCTAATAATCATGGAACCAGGAAAAATTATTCTACTTAGTCCATTCTTCATAAGCAAAGCAATGCTTATAATATGCCCCTGTTTTTAAAAAGAGAAAACGTAAGAACTTTATTCATTATTATTTATGGTGATTAGGTACAAATAAAAGTAGATCAATTAAGCAAAAGTAATGCTAGGGAACCAACGTTAGAAAGGTCATAGGGAGTTCATGAGTGTAATTAAAAAAATAATTGATGATAAAAAAAGAAAAATTGATATTAACTCTTTATGGGCTTTCTAATATTGATAGCAATCTAGTAAAAAAATAATATTATTATCTATCTTCTACAATTCAATATCAATAGTAACCTCACTTCCCAATGGATTTTGAATGTTTGATGTTGCATCAGATACAATTTTTCACATGTTCCACCACTTATTAACATCATATCTTTGGAGCGAGGTAATGTTAATTAATTGATATTTTATCCGGATAGTTCCATACAACACCCACCATAACAAACCATGTAGCCAAGAAATACAAGAAATTAAAAAAATATTAATTACTTAATTTTCAAAATATACATTTATTTATATACTAAAAATTAGCCACATATATTTATGATAAATATATTTATTTTATATTTTAATATACATTTAATAAAATTAAGCCAATAGAAAAAAGACGGAGAAGGTAGATTAAGGCCACCTTCAATTCCACCGACGTTTGAATAAGATCGATGGAGATTGAGAATAATCTTTGTAGTTTCTTGCTCATTTTGTTTTTCGATGAACTCGGAATTCCTTTCTACATCAGTGCAGTTGGGTGGTTGCGAATACATATATATAAGCATCCGCATGTTTTTATTATTTCAATTTGATTTGAAGAAATGTAATTGCTTCAACCTTTTATTTCAACTGAAATTGATGAACACACATATATGCCCAACCGACCATGCATGTCGATATATTTTGTCTTTGATTTTTCTCAGCATAAAATAAGGCTAAAATGCTTAAAAGCTTAGGGTGTTTTGGGTATATTAGTCAACTTTGCTTAATGAGTAATGCTAGCGAGTCAACATTAAGGAATTCATAGAGAGTCAACATTAAGGAATTTATAGAGAACTCATGAGTGTAATTAGAAAAATAATTGATGATAAAAGAGAAAAAAAAAAATTGATATTGATTCTCTATGGGCTCTTTAATATTGGTTTCCAAGACTTTCTTTTGACGTAAATACTTAAATATAGTATGCGTGTCATCGGGGACGGACCCATGTATAACAAGAAGGGGGCACTTGCCCCCACTAAGGCTTCAGAATTTTTCCAAAACAAAATTAATAATATATACATGCCATCACTTTAAAAATTAGTTGCCCCCATTTATTTTATTTATATCATTTTTTGTCTTTTTATTTTTTTACTTTCCATAATTTTTGTTATTACTAAAATCAATATTAAATAAATAATAAGATTTCAAATCTTTTATTCCTTGATTTCACTTACACTCTCATTAGTTAATAGATGATATCAATAATTTTATTAGAAAAAGTCTTGGGAGCAAATATTAGGGAGACAACATAGAGTCAATATTATTTTTTATTCTTTTCTCTCTCCTCTTTTACTACCCACTATTTTTCTAATTACACTTATTAGCTACTTATTTATCTCCTAACATTGGTTTGCTAGCATTACTCTTTTATTTACCTAATATTTGTTTAACCAAGTGCAATAGTGTAAAAGCTCATATGACATCACACTCCACCTATTATAAGAGGTCTCGAATTTAAATCTCTTTCTAGACACCTAAAAAAGCTCAATTATTTTTCATTTTTATTCTCCTGTGGCTCTTTATATTTTCCATAATTTCTTTTTTCATCATTTTTTTTAATTATAAATTTTAATATTCAACAATTAAGGTATTAATCAATTTTTTATAATCTTTATTGTTTTTTATTTTATTTTAAATATGAATATTTTTGTTGGTGTTATTATATATATTTTATGTTAGTTTGAACAATGTTTGAATTTAAAATAAATATTTTTTATATTTAGACATAGTAATGAAAAAATATTTTAAAAGAAATCATTCTATAGAATTTGAAGTCACTCTATTATTTGATTTTAGTTGAATGATTGTTTAATAATATATATAAAGAGATATTTAATCAAGTTGGTAATAAAAAAATTATTTAATATTTTAAAATATAAAAATAAATAGAAATACATTATATTTTGTCTTTTAAAATTAATATTTTTTTTATATGCTAGTATGTATTATTTTTTTACCCCACAGCAAAAAATTTCTGATCCGTCACTACGTGTCAATTAGAAAAGGTGAATTATTTAAATGGGAAAACAAGAAAAAGATAGAGCAGAAAAAGGCATGTTATTAAGCCAAATTAAAGAAGATGAGAAAGTGATACTCATCCTACTAAGAATGGTTCGACATGAGTATGAGAATTCACGTGTGCATAATAATTATTACTAGCTGAATATCCAAAGTTCCATTAAGACAATCCATGTGACAAATCTGTATGTATAAAAAGAAAAAAAATGTTTTATTCAAAGATCTTAATTATATCTCCCCAACTCAACGGAGCTTTATTCAAAGATTTAACCAATAAATAATTGTTATATATTTAAAATGGAATTCAAATCCCCAGTATACTTTCTTAAACAACAAGTTATTGAATTGACTACCAAACCAACATAAGTTGGTTAAAAAAATATGTGTTAATAAGAAGAAATAATTGTATTACAATCAATAATATTTTGAAAAACATAAAAACATTAGCCCAAATAGCACTATTATCTCTTTAACAAGGTTATAAGATTAATGTAATTTATTATAAGAAATTCTACATGATAAGTACAGTTAATAATTTTTGTCAGCATATTTTATTGGTTAATATATTATTAAAAGTGTATGTGCATACTAAAATTGCTGGTCCTGAGATTTTTTATTTAGTATTTTTTTTGTTAATAGTTATCTAATTTAAATGTATTATGTAAAAGTATGGTTTGATATATTAAAAGTATTACACGGTTGGCTAAAAGTATTAGTTAATATAAATTATAATTGTTGATATTAAAATTTTTTATTTTATTTACTAATATAATTTATTATTTTTATCTAATAAATATATTTTTATTAGTTAATGTAAAATAAAAATATAAAAAATAATTTTTTTTATTTAGTTAGAGTTAGACAATTAAATCAGCTGTTTTAAAACAGACTACTTAATCAAAATTAAATATAATATTTACCTTTTAATTATAATTTCCTTTGAAAGGCATATTTGAATCGATAATATTATATATATATTACTGTATATCTTCATACATTTTATTTATAATACAAAAAATATAAATATGATCATAAAAAAATTTATAAAATATATGCACATAAATAAAACATATGATAACATAAAAATAATTACGTATAATATAAAAATAATACGTCAACACAGAAATCAAAATATAATAAATAAAAAAATTAAATAGCGAAAGAAGATATAAAATAATATACATAGAATAACGCAATTTAGCTTGTTTAATTAATTATAAAAGGGTGTCACCAACAAAAAAAAAAAATAAAATTATGAAGGGTCCATAAGGTGAGAAGGGGATAAAGATGGTGCAGCGTGTATAAATAGCTGTGACACCATGCACGCTTCATTATTAAATATTAATACATCCATCTTCTTTAATTTGTTCTGCTCTATCTTCCAACAATGCTGCCATCTCCATCGCAATCACAACCATCCCGTTATGTTCTTGGCATCATGGACAAGCTCGCTGCTGATGATGAGATACCAGAAATGTTCATACGCCCTGAATTGGAAGCTGCTACTATTCAATCTCATGAAACCGCAGCAATCCCCATCTTTGACCTCAAAACCTTGCTTTCTCCTGGAAATACTCAACTCCACCACTTGTACCACGCATGCAAAGAGTGGGGTATTTTTCAGGTTATTTTTCACTTGTACCATGCATGTGAATTAGTTAATACTTTAATTTTGCAGTGACTGCATATGAGTATTTTTTCGGTTATTAATTGAATGTGATGTTGTATGTGTAGGTGGGGAACCATGGTGTTAGTGGTGAAGTGCTTGAGAATCTGAAAGTTGAGATGGAGAAATTTTTCAATCTTTCGAAGGAGGAGAAAACCAAATACCAAGTGAAAGCGGGAGACTTCCAAGGCTATGGAAACGTGATAAGATGCAAGGACGAGAAGGTTGATTGGGGGGAGAGGTTCTTCATGGTCATAAACCCTACGGAGAGAAGAAAGGCGGATCTGTTCGAGAAGCTTCCGGAATCGCTGAGGGATACATTGGAGGCATACTTCGGGGAGTTGAGGAAGATAGGGATGGGGCTGCTGAGAATATTAGGAGAAGGAGTTGGAATGGAGATTGAGGAAGTGGATGAGATATTTGAGAACGGGATGCAGACAACGAGGATGACGTATTATCCGCCATGTCCAAATCCGGAGGTAGTTTTAGGGTTGACACCTCACTCTGACTCAACAGGGATAACAATACTTCACCAGGTGAATGGAATTGAGGGACTCCAAATCAAGAAACATGGCCTTTGGCTTCCTGTCTCCTTTCACCCAAATGCCTTTCTTGTTTTGCTTGGGGATATCTTCGAGGTTTCATTTTCTCATCTCCCTTCTTCTTTTTTTCTTTTTATTTCAATAATCAATCATGTCGGTCTCTTATTTATTAAGAATACAAAATTAACCGTAAAAAAATATTAATAATTAATAAAAAGTCACGAATAATTTGTAAATTTTGTATTTTCTTAAAATAAAATATTTAAATATAAAAAAATAGATCATCTAATTATCAAATTTAAGTTATTAATTGATATTGACTAAAATTTTATTGGTTATTTAAGCATCATGTGAATTAATTTACATGTATCATTTTGCATCTTCATACACTCCTTTTTTTTTTTCTGTGTTGAGACACACTATTTTTGTGTTATACGTACATAACTGTCTCTATATTATCTTATGTTGTATTAATGTATTTTGTAAATTTTCTTATGTTAATGTTTATATTTTTCGTGTTGTAAATGAAATATATAAAGGTAAATAGTGATACATTTAATATTATTGGGTATATTTATACATGAATATGCATACAGTTATATATTTTTTATACATATTTTATATTTTAACGTATATTATATACTAGTAGCTCATTTTGATATATAAATATCATAATTCCGTACGTATTTACTTAGTGTTTTATAAAAAATAATATTATTCTATTATAGACCACATTATCCACGGATAATTAGTCGAAAATTCGGTTAAGAATTTATCACGTGACAAATCATTTTTATAAATTAAATTTTGGAGCCCATTTTTCATACGCAGTGAAATATGATTCGTTGATAATTTTCTGACGAAAAAAACTTCTGTTGCTGTAAAATTATTTGTCGGTAAAATGTAAAGATAATCAAAATTCGTCGATAAATTTGTTTATAACAAGACGTTTTCTGGTAGTAATGCATATATGTTATTATATGACAAGCTTAATTTATTGGTTATTGTGATGATTAATTATTAATATTACCTAATGAATACATAATTTGTTAAGTGAGAAAAGATAAAGAATCATATTTTTTTAGTTACATGGGTCAATGGTCAATACTTATATTTTATTGGTGTATGTATTTAGTTGTTTTTTTTTTTTTGGTTTGAATATTAAACTTATAAAAATATTTTGATTAGCTGTACCAAGCTTTTATTAAATCCCGTCCTAGATGATACATATTTTGAATGGATTATTAAATGCTATTTGCATGTGAAGTAGTACGTGGTGGGAAACAAACCAAGTACCATACTCATGTTTTTCATTGACTACTTGCACCTTATTCAATTCACAATCAAAGAGTGAATTCACTTAACATATGCATGAATATAATGCAAAACTCTTTTGGATCAATCAATCATGCGCACATTCTAATTAAATAAATAATTAGCTTTCCATTTGAGTGGGTGGTTTAATTGGTGATCAGATTGTAAGCAATGGGGTCTACAACAGCATGGAGCATAGGGTAGTGGTGAACAAAGATGAGGGGAGACTTTCCATTGCCATGTTCATGAACCCAAAATATGAGGCAGAGATTGGACCTTCCAAGAAATTGATTAGTGCACAAAACCCTCCCTTGTTTAGAAGGATGATTATGGAAGATTTCGTCAAAGACTACTTTTCCCGCAATCTCAATGGCAAATCCCACTTGGAGAATATGAGGATCAAAACTACTTCTCATGATGATGATGATGATGAGTAATTAATAACATCGTATTTTGTGTGCTTTCATGTTTTCTTGTTGCATAAGCAAAAAAAATATATTTTATTTGAATTTCATTTAATTTGCATGCATTTAACTTGTTATTAGTTTTAACTATTTTCTCGAAGCTACTCTTGCTACCCTCAAAAGTCAAATGATGAAATCACAATGAACGATGTAGTCAACATATATATTTTGTCATCAGGATTGTTAAATAATGAGCACCGTTTTAGTTGAACTAACTAATAATTAATATGAAATACAAGAAATTAGAAAGAAGATTCCAATTATTTTTACAACCTCATCTAAAGACGTAGCTTTCTTTCTTCAATTCTAAACATGTGAGTAGAACGATCAAATAATTTTGAGCCACAGTGTACTGTTTTATTCTTTTTCTTTTTTCCCGGACGTATCACCGGAAAGCTTTATTTTATTTTTTAGTGTGACGGAAAGTGATGGTTGTTGACTTGTTGGCACATAGTAACAATCCAATTTATTAATCCCTCAACGAAATTTTTAAAATCATGTTTTAGTGTCCTTCAAATAAGTAGTAGTAAACTATGAATATGATAAGGAATTCTAATTACTTTTTAAATAATTTGTTAATACTTAAATGAGTAAAAATTTAAATGCATGTTACTTTTTTTTTAAAAAAAAAAACACCAAAAAGAATAAAAAAATTTTAAAAATTGTTTTAGTTGAAAGTTATGAGAATAATTAGGAATGCGTTAAGATTGAAACTCAAATGATTTTTCATAAACTGTTGTATTTGTCTATGATGAAAATTGAAGTAACATCAAACGTCGGATTATGAGACATGGGAACTCCTAAGCCTTTAATAATTCGGTAGATATTTATATTTTCTATGCTTTTTTTTCCCTGAGAAATAAACATAAATGTCTGTTCTTTTCCCAACAAATCAATTGTATGAGATTATGTCATAAACGTGCTGAGCTGTTCACAATTCACAAACATAATGTCCAAGTAAAACTACTGATGAAAATTAATCATAGTTTACTCTAACCACATGATCACATGTCATCATTTAATAACATTTGGTCTTCCAAATATTTTTTTAATCTCAGCTTCGAACTTATCTTTTGGAGATTCTCAGCAATGGAGCCTACATCAGCAGGGCAGTAGTGAATAATGAGAAAAGGAGAGATTTTGATTTCCTGTTACAAAATTCTTTAGTTCCAAAGTCCGAACTTGAGGCAGTGAAAAGTTTATTAAGTCCATAAAAGTGAAAACCCACCCTTACACGAGCTTGTTGATGGGAGATTCCTGGCTTCCTGCAATGACTTATTTTCTCAGAATCTCAACGGATAGATAGTCACACTTGGACAAAATGAGAACAAGAAGTTTTGATGAGTACAAGTTTTCAAGTTGTATATTAGCTCAAACATTTTGGGAGAAGCACGTTGAAGACTATCGTATAGCCAATCCTTGACCTTTCCACAGTAGATAATACTCTCTGCAAGTTAATGTTAACTAAGTGTGATTTTGTGAACTAATATAAAGAGAATTACACCATGGAAACTGGAAATAGTTAGATACTTAGATGAAGGAAAGAGAACAAATTTAAGAAAGTAAAGAAAATTGTTTTCATTTTTCTCTTTTCTACCGAGCATAAACCTATTAAAACCAGGAATAGTACAAAGTATCTCACAAGAAAACCTTGCTTGTCCCACTGCTAGATGGGATTGGCTATATGGACCAAACGATCTTATTGAGACGAGTCAACAGTATCTCATCTCATAAACAATTGGAATAAATACACAGAGCAAGTCAATGTATAGAAGAATTACAAAAGAACAAGCTTAAAGTGTCAAAACCAACTGCAGATACACACAAATGATGAAATCAACTACAGAGACTTTATCTATGACTATGTACAGACAAACGAGATGAAGTACCCCAGGTGAGGAATAAAAAATAGCAGAATAGCCAACAAGAAGATGAGGAACTGATATTATAAACATATAACTGGAAGCAAATTCTTTTGTAAGAACAAGCAGAAGGACATAGCTTCTATTGTACCCAAATTCAAAAACCTAGCAATCTGGAACATCTGAAGTCCCCTGAGCAAAACTTGAAGTAGGAATGAGGAGAAACAACTAAATGACTGAAAGGACACTGAGCAAAGCAGGGCAAGCAGTGATGGTTAACTCTCAATCACTAGCATTTTCATAAAATCTAATTTTCACTGAGGTGTTCTGAATTTGATGGAAACCTATTATTAGTTTATGGTAGAAACTCTTAAACGTCACATCAGGTTATGGGAAAGTGAACCACAAAGATATTATGAAAAGTGAAGAAAATGAAGTACAGGTAGAATCCCCCATAGGAGATACTAAGAAGAGGTTGAGAAAGTCTCAAACGTCTCAGTTGAACCTCCAAAACATTCAGGCTTCTCTCAAACACTTTTTCTCAGCTTCTTTATTCTTACGGGGCAGAAATTAGGTAAAATACCTAATCAAGGCATGCATCAATGTTGAATTTATACCTGTTAAGGGGCCTTTTATTAATCATTAAGCTTGAAAACAGCTTTTTCTGTTTATGAATTGTTGTTCTTGAGTATGATTATGCTGTGCTCGAGTGCAGTGTCAAAATTTAACCATGCTTGAGCGTTTCTAACATGCTGTGAAGCACACTTGCAATGTAGCTAGGCTCGAGCCTAATGCTGCTTTGCTCAAGCCAGATACTGCAGCTCAACATTCCTACCCCTCTTTACCTGCAAAACATAGTAAAGAAGCACTTAAAATGCTTCAAAACTCACCTAACTAGAACTAAGAAGAATTAAACTATGGACTTAGAATATTAAAAATAAAATTTGCTATGAAAAGCCTAAAACAGACCAACTTAAATTCAAAAGACAAGCAAATAGAGAGTTATCCAATGCCAACAAGGGAAGAAAAGTGAAAGTACTTTAAAAAGAGAAAAAGCAAGAAACCATTTGGGTAATTCACGTCAAAGAAATACCAAGGACCAAGAGACACTGGGTGTCCACATTTCTTAACACATGCTAAGCTTGCTCAAAGTTGAAGCTTGAACAAACTACTACCCCACTCACTCACTCTCTCTCGCTCTTTGAATTCTTTTAGAAATGAAGAAAAATTAGTAGTATGAAGTACATATATGGATTTATTAGTTCCAGGTGGCTCATTCACTAGTCTGAATATCTTAGGGAAGCATGCAAACATATACAGCTAGAAATTATCCCTATAATTATTCCACTGTAACTCAGGAAAGACAATAAAATTTTCAGCATTTACATAAGGATTAAAGGGCACCTTTGGTTCATCCTGAAAGTGAAGCAAGCCACCCGATTCATAGCCAGCCTCCCTTAACAGGATATGCACTGAGGAGAAAAATAAGGAACGATATCCATCTTGAATGATCAGAGTTATTCAATCATTTCTAAGATCTGCATTTTATTGCTCCTTCTTCTCCTTAACCGTTGAATGACGTACATCGCTTTGTCATAGTGGTATGTATTCAAACAGTATCCATGGGACTGCATCCTTTCAACGAGATCAATAGCATAGTCCTTTTTATCTATTGAAAGAAGGAGACATTTGAGGAGCTTGTTACAAATTCTTGGTCTCAACATGAAACCTTTTTCTAGGGTGTAGAGAAATATGTATACTGCATCATCCAGCTTCCCTTCCTCACAGAGAATATCAATTAAATGTACACAACTTGTAGGATTGATATTAATATTGAACTCACCAAGAACAGAAAATATAGCTAAT
>JASCZI010211520.1:43892-58071 GCA_036250425.1 Stylosanthes scabra
GTATGGAGCTAAATTAAAATCTCTACATTTGAAATCCATTTCCAGTAAGCCTCGAATTACTTCTTTCACATTTCCCCTGATAAAATAGTCCTCCAAAGCATTGATTGAATCACTATCCCACCTTGGAAGGCTTTTCAGATATTCAAAGTAAATACTGAAGGCCACTGACACCTTCCTCTTTTTGTTTAACCAGCTCATATGGGCATTTAAATTTGATAATCCAGGTTGACAACCATGCTTCAACATATGTTCACGGATCTTAAAGGCATCATCTTCTCTGTTAGCCCTATAAAGCCCATCAATAAGTGTCCCATAAGTAATAGAATCAGGTGAGAGCCCCTTTAGTTGCAGATCCTTGAAAAGCATGATAGCAGCATTGACATTACCAGTTTTGCAAAACCCATTAATCAAAATGTTGTATGTGATAATGTTAGGCACAACCCCACTACCAACAAGTTGCTTGAGAAGCTTGTAAGCATTCAAAACTTGACCAGCCTCGCACATTTGCTCCACCTTTTTCTGGAGACTAGCACTATCGAAAATCCTGTCAGAACCCTGAGAAAGTCGGAAAAACAAAGATGGGCTTCTCCCAATCTCCATCTTGTGCAGCAAAAGGTGCGCTTCTTCAATTCTGCGAGCCTTGCAAAGTCCGTGCATCAGAGCACTGAAGGTCACAACTGAAGGGAGACATCCAAGTTTCTCCATCTGATTAAATAGCTCCTGTGCCTCTCCAACCATTCCATTCCTACACATGCCACAGATGAGAATGGTGTGGGTGTAAGCATTATGAAACTGTTTGTCCTTGGAAACCTCAAGTTGAAGTGATTTAGCTTGGTCCAACAGACCTATGTCACAAAAACCTTTGATTAATGCATTGTAACAATAGGCGTCTGGTACTAAGCCCATCCTAGTTATCTCATCTAACATCTTTGCAGCTTCACCAACCCTACCCTCTTCGGACAAACCACGTATCATGATAGAATACAAGATAACATCCGGCATGATTCCCCTCTTAAACATCTTGGTGTACCATACATATGCCTCACTGTATCTCTTGGCGTGAATGAAGCCATTTATCAGAGAACGGTAACTCCGCAGGTTAAGCTCAAACCCATCTTTCCTCAACAATGGCAGAAAAGAAAGCGCTTCATCTATCCTCCCATTCTTGCAAAACCCATCAATCAAAACATTATAACAGGGCAAATTAGGCCAGTACCCATTTTCTTTCATCGTATTAAACAACCTTAACGCCTCATCAACTTTCTTCCACTGACAGAGGCCATAAATAATAGCCGTGTAGGTCTTAACATCAGGCCACACACCACTCTGGCTCATATCATCAAGCATCTGGAGGGCAGCATTGAAGTTCCCAATCTTACAGAATCCACCGATCAAGAGAGTATAAGTATGGTCATCTGGCAAAGAATTAGACCTAAGCATAACATTATAGAGCGAAAAACCCAACACAAAGAAGTCTTTCTTGAGCACAAGCTTCAAGATAGTGTTATAGGCGTGAGCATCGGGCTCACAATGGAACTCAGACATTCTATCAAAGCACTGAATGGCTTCTTCATCGAGACCCATATAGGAATATGCCCTTATGAGAGCCCTAACAGATTCAGAAGTTATGAAGATCCCAGATTTCTTGAGAAGCTGGAGGGCGTCCCAGTAAAGGGAGCACCACTCCTTAGTAGCGAGGATGCAACTTACCTCGTTACGTGAATGCTGGTGCACGAGGCTCTCGAACTTGAGCGCCAACCACACGCAGAAACGGAGGGACAGTCGCCGGTTACAATTAGGCAGATCTCGCATGACGGTGTCAGCGGAAGAGTGATGCTGCAATCGGCGAGGGAGGAACCTTGTGAGCAGTCTGAAACCATTGTGGAAACGGACTTGTTTCCTCAACAGCATAGAGGTGATGGTAGGCGGCGGCGCTATCTTATGGTGTTGGGATGCGAGAGTCAGAGAGCAATAGATGACTCTGTGAAAGACTTGAGAGTAATAATTAAGTTTGATCCTTTTATTATTGACAGAGAGAGGGAGTGCATCTATCTATCTTTATTCTTTAAATCTTTCATGGCGGATGTGAGTGCGTCACCGTCTCCATCTCAGGCGAAGACCGACCCGCGTGCAATTCACGCACGTGCTATAAAATCAGCAGCAACAGAGCGTGCTACATTCAACAACCTGATAACGGTTTACTCCAAAATCGAGAGGTTGGCGTCCTACTCGGTTCGCGTGTTCAGCCAAATCCGGAGTCCCAACGTTGTGTCATGGACCGCACTTGTCTCCGCCCACTCCAATACCCTCCTCGCCCTCCGTTACTTCCTCTCCATGCTTCGCCACACTACATTACCTAACAATCGCACATTCGCCTCTCTCTTCCGCACCTCAGCTGCACTCTCTGCCCTCCCCTTCGCCCTTTCCCTCCACTCCCTCTCCCTCAAGCTTGGCCTTGCCGGTGATCCTTTCGCCGCTTCTGCGTTACTCAGTTTTTACTTCAAGTGCCGCATGCCCCACCACGCACACAAGGTGTTCGATGAAATACCTGATAGAGATAGTGTTTGTTATTCCGCTATGATCGTGGGTCTAGCTCAGAATTCCCGCTCTGTGGATGCGCTTTTGGTTTTTGCTGACATGAGGCAGTGTGGTTTTGCATCCACAGAGCATAGCATTTCAGGGGGTCTGCGTGCTGCTTCTGAGCTGGCTGCATTGGAGCAGTGTAGAATGATACATGGGCATGCGGTTGTTGCTGGGTTTTATTCAAATGTGGTGGTGGGTTGTGCTCTGGTTGATGGTTATGGTAAAGCCGGCGTTGTTGAGAATGCAAGGCAGGTTTTTGAGGATAATTTGGCTTGGATGAATCTGGTGGGTTGGAATGCTATGATGGCCGGTTATGCCCAACAAGGGGATCATAAATCTACTTCTGAACTGTTTGATTCGATGAAATGCCGGGGACTGGTGCCAGATGAGTATAGCTTTTTGGCAATGTTGACCGCACTCTATAATGCTGGAATGTTTCTTCAGGTTGATGAGTGGTTGACAAGGATGAAAGTGGATTATGGTTTGCAGCCAACTCTTGTTCATTATACTTGCTTGGTGGGTGCAATGGCCCGTGCTGGACAATTGGAACAGGCAGAGAGAGTAGCATTGACAATGCCTTATGAGCCAGATGCTGCAGTTTGGCGAGCCTTGCTATCAGCTTGTGCTTTTCATGGTGAAGCTGATAAGGCTTGGTCTATGGCCAGGAGGGTTTTGGAGCTTGAGCCGCACGATGACTCGGCTTATGTTATTGTTGCTAATGTGCTATCAGCTGCAGGAAGGTGGGATGATGTTGCAGAATTGAGGAAGATGCTAAGAGATAGGAGGGTGAAGAAACAGGGAGGGAGGAGTTGGATTGAAGTTCAGGGAAAAGTACATGTCTTTGCAGCAGGGGACTGGAAGCATGAGAGATCAGCGGAAATTTATCGAAAGTTGGAAGAGATGATGGGGGAGATTGAGAAATTGGGATATGTTCCTGTTTGGGATGAGTTGTTGCACAATGTTGATGAAGAAAAGAGAAAGGAGGCTCTTTGGCATCACAGCGAAAAGTTGGCAGTGGCATTTGGTGTGTTGTGTGGGTGTGCACCAGCAGGGAAGCCATTGAGAATTGTGAAGAATTTGAGGATTTGTAAGGATTGTCATGAAGCTTTTAAGTATATGACCAGAATTTTAGAAAGGGAGATTATCGTGAGGGATGTTAATAGATACCACAGATTTCTTAATGGTAATTGTACTTGTAGAGACATATGGTAGTACATATGATACATACAACACAGATTTGTCTGAAGCTTCTTTCTATTTGTGACATGGCGATGCAATGCTAAACAAGAATTAACAATCTCCAAATTAGGGGTACCATGAATACATTTATACACAAATTGAACTAAGATTTCTTTGCCATGACATGATGCTATGCCACACCCTTGTTGCAAGCCGTGGGTAAATGAAATAGAAAGAGGATGCTATACTGCTTTAGAGCATCTCCCATACTCTGGCTCAACATAAGTTGGAGTTTCTTCACTCTCACCATTTTTATTTACAAGCTCAACATCCTCAAATTCCATTTGCCACACACATGAAACAAGTGAAATTATGTAATTATATTATGAAATTATTGTTTTTAATATAGATTTTAATTTGAAATCAATTAAGCTAGTTACTGTAGATATCAGTGATATTGAAGATGCTCTTAGCCTCGACCACAAGGAATATTCCCAATTTTTTTAGACAAATATTTTTCCTTCATAATTAATATGGGAAGAAAAGTATTGCTAGTCCATGTACATCGGACAGTACCGGTGGCTATAGAAAGGCAAAGAAAGTTTTGAGACTAGAAAATAAAAATGGTTGGTTGATCACGTAAAATTCTCATGTAAAACTAAAACTAAGGTCATCCGTTCATTAAGCAAAGAATAGAACGAGTCAAGGGCCCTCCATTGATTCAATCTTAAACCTGTAACTCATTCAACATATACTCATTTTCATATCGAACAAGTCTTTTTGATGATCATCATAAAAAGAAATTGAAGAGAAGGGTATTATTATTATGTCAACTCATGAGGATAGAGATAGAGCGGAATGTGAGCGCGTATTCAAGCGCTTTGATGTTAACGGCGACGGGAAGATATCTTTGTCGGAGTTAGCTGATGCTCTCAAAGTGCTTGGCTTAACTTCGCAGGAGGAAGTTAGCTATCAAATGGACGAGATTGATGCAGACGGTGATGGCTATATTACTCTTGAAGAATTAATTCAGTTTCAAAGGGACAACCCTGAATTAATGAAAGAAGTTTTGCAGCAACTCTAATCTAATATTATTTAGGATCCTCTCATTTTATTTAACAATCAAGGAACATTCTTAAGGTATATAACAGTAATATTATATTCTAGATTATTCCTTCTTTGTATTTATTACATCAAGAAATGTATGTGTAATTATTAGTATACTGTTCACCCTTTTTTGTTTCATATCAATTAAAAAACTATATACTCATATTCTTTTATTTGACAGCTAGGGTATGAGATAGATATATCCTTAGTAGATTTTAACATTCTAATAAATTATACTTAATTTATCATGTATAATACTATATAATTCATTATAAACTGTACTGCTTTAATTTGATCCTTTTCTCCCACAAATTAAACCCCACGCCAGCTAGGTAACACTTGTTTTTTCCTTTGCATATATCTCTGTCGATTTGATGCAATGGAAGATAATGGGAAAAAACAAGATTCTCATCAGAGATAATGATAGCTCTATCTATATCATGACCTTATCACTATCTCTACTCAAAATAATTTATAATACAGAACAGACAATGCCCTACTTTGATCCATCTTTAACTTTATTATGATTATGATACTTTACCATTAATCAAACACAGCAACAGTCTTGAGTGGAATGCTTTTCCTCAATTGCGCGATGTGTAATCAAACAAAGGTGATATAACATTTTTATGAAGAGATACTTACATGAAAATATTTTCTTATGAAGATAACATTATAAATTTTATTAGATTAGATAAACTGATATGTTTCATTAAATTATTTATTGATGATTGATGATATGTATAACACATACAGAGCCACGCCAACGCATACTTTTCGTACAACAATATTTTTCCAACATCATGAAAAGCACTTTAAAAAAAAAACATCATGAAAAGCTAACTACTTATTATTTAACATTTTTAATACACAAAAAATCAAAAGGATACCAATGTCACACTTACAACTTTAGGACTTGTTTTTCTCAATCTCTAACTCTTGTTGAGACTTTGATACACACATTTAGTACAAGCTCTGATCTTATAGCTTGTTCCCTCATCGTTACAACAAGTGATGAAAATTAAACCAGTAAAAGAGGAAAAAAAATATATATGGTAACTCTATTTGTCTATACTCTAATTCCTATCTTAAAATATATGTCATTTTAAAAATATAATACATGAATAATTCAATAATTGAATTATAAATGTCAGAAAATTACTAAAATGACAAATACTTTAGATTAGGCACAAGTAATAGAATCATAATTACCACTCAATTATTCTACAACAAGACGATGTTAAATTCTAAATAAATACACACAAAGATAAGTATCAAGGAGTTGTTGGAGAGAAGACCCCATGCATCACCAAAGCTTGCTCATCCTCTTTGGATGTGATGGTGGTTGTAGTTGCGGTAGTGGTTACGGCATTACTACTTTCAGTAGTGGTAGTAGAAGTAATAGTACACTGAGAGTCGCTCATCACCACTCCCCGACCACCCCGAGAATCATCAACAAAGTCTTCTCCATAATAATCATCATGTTCGGGGCCCACAACAACGGTGAAGCTAACTGCCACGTCATCAAGAGTCTTGTTGTTGTGCTGCAACCTCAACGCACACTCCAAGCCCTTCACCACATCCTCCATGAGTGGACGTTCCTTCCCGTATTGGTTCAAACAACTCAAGGCAACCTCAACAAACTTGTTCAAACACTTGTGCCCAATGCTACCCTGCAAGGCAGGATCCACCGTCCGATCAATCTTGCCATCTTGATAACACCCCTTAACCCACGTAACAAGGGACTCCTCATGCCTGATGACAGGGGGCCTCCCACTCAACACCTCCAACAAAACAACCCCGAAAGAGTACACGTCAGACTTCTGACTCAGCCACTGACTCATGTAGTACTCCGGATCCAAATACCCAACGCTACCCTTCACTTCCGTTGTCACGTGGGACCCATTCGGCCCGTCCTTCGATAAACCGAAATCCGCAACTTTCGCGATCCACTCATCATCCAGCAGTATGTTGGTGCTCTTCACGTCCCGGTGGATCACCTTCTCTCTGTGGAGGAAGTGAAGCCCACGCGCCGCATCAAGGCATATCTCTAACCGTTTCTTCCACGACAGGGCTTCTTTCTTCTTGCTCCCGCTCTCGTAGTCGTACAGGTGGTCGCGTAGGGTTCCACGCCCCATGAAGTCGTACACCAGGATCATCTCCGTGGGGTCTTGGCAGTAGCCGATGAGGGAGACGAGGTGAGGGTGGCGGAGGTGGGACAGCATCTTGATCTCCGTTTCGAACTCGCGGATTCCTTGATTGGAGCCCTGCTTGAGGCGCTTGATGGCCACGGGGGCGCGGTGCTTCTGCAACTGGCCTTTATAGACGTTACCGAAGCCTCCGCGGCCTATGATTAAAGCTTGGTCGAAGTTATTGGTGGCAGATCTTATCTCGGCGATGGTGAAGTTGCGGCACGTAGTGGAGTTTTCGGGTTTATTATTATTGTCCCTTGAGCTTTTTGACCACCACCGGAAACACATGATTATGCTTATAAATTATGGCGTATATAGATGGAGAATAAGGTGGTGGCTGGATCGGAGTAGTGATAGTAGTAGGTTTGGTTTAATGTTGGTTGCATTACATTGCAGCAATGAAAAATAATTGAAGAGATCAACGACGACTCTAAGTCTATAACTACTATTGTTGACATTGACATCGCAAATTGCATGCTTTTCTTCCTTGTTTCTTCCTCCTCTTTCTTTTCTCATTCTCACCTGGCCTACACATACTTTCTGTTTTCTTTCTTTCTTTCTTCTTGACTCCATCGTGCCTCCACTTGCTTTCATAAAGCAAGCTTCTTTCCACACATGCATGATGACACATACCAAATTTGTAACATCACCAACGTTACCTCATCCACTCGGCCTTATCATTCACTAATGGTTGTTTCGGTAAAGTTTTTACTCTTAGAGACTAGTTTACAAAAGTTGTAATACATTTACGAGAATAATTAAGTATCGTAAATCGTCGTAATTGAAATGTTTTTAATAATAATCATGTAAGAAGGTACAATAATGTCCCTCCTTGCTGAGATTCACCCTTTCATATCCAATCAACCATCATCACTAATCATCTACGCATCATAATTTTAACCGCTACATACAATTTACTAATAATATATTTAAATTTACGGCAAAGAACTTAAATTGAATATTTTATTTTTTATATTTCGAAGGTTTTGTTTTTAAGTTTTGGATGTTCTGCTTCTAGAAAAAATATAATATTGGCCGAAATTACTTTAGGTTTCGGATGTTCTATAACTTTCATTGTGAATGTTTAATAGTTTTGAATGTTTTATTTTTTATTGGCTGATTTATTGATTAAAAAATTATTAGTTACTTATATTTTTCCTTAAACTTATTTTCATATATCAATCAATAAAAATATGTTGGTTAACTAAATATTGGCCAACAAAATAAATTTTGCTCCTTGTGTGGTAGTGGCACTAACACTACTCTTAAATTAATTAAAAGATAAAAAGTAGCAACCCATGATGAAAACTTCATCTAAACGTAATTCCGAGGCATCACTGGAAGCCGTTAATTAGCTAGAGCCTAGAGGCCTAATTTATTTAGAGACGAATATTAAATAAAGTAAACGCTAACCTTTAGAACGACCTTACAATTTACAAATAAAGAAATGAAGAATTTGGACCAGACTTTTATATTTATATATACACAAAGGGTGATGATAATCGTGGACCGTAAAGTAATAATCCACAGTTGTCCGAGGGAATCTTCAAGATTGAATTCGAATATTCCATACCAGTTTTTCTCAAGCATTACCCTCGACCCACCAGAAAAGGAACAACAGTTTCTGATACCAGCATTCTTCGTCTTCAACTGAATTTTGATCAATTTTTCATCATGACTCGGAGGAGTTTTTTTATGGATTTATATTTGGGCAGAAGTGTAGTTTTCTTTTTCTTTTGGTAGTGAGGGCGTGAGGCAGGAGTGTATATGGATCCTTACATAATATGCATGAATCAAGAAGAAAACAAAAACATCGTAACAGAACCAGCCCAATTTTTCAACGCATATTTCCAGGATTATGGACTATTCCAAATTCAAACTTTGGACAAATAACCCAATTTCCAAAATGGAAAAACATTCATTGGACAAACGGCTATTGCGCTATTGAACATTTGCACTAGACAGTAGACAGTGAATGTATGTAGTCAATCAGCGTGTATGTCTGTAAGTTGACAAAAAAAGATAATGCGTGTAGGCCCGTTGTCTCACCAAAAATGAAAAAGTATTATACTATAGTTAGAATAACGTAACCATGGGCTTAGGCCCCTTTGTATTACCAAAATCAAAAAACGTAATCAAGTTGGGGTTGGTGTTTGACAAAAAAAAAATAATTGGAGTTCATGTTGTAGTGGTTAGTTCATTAGTTTACTTAAGCAAGTATCGGAGATTCGAATCTCAATTATGCATATAGCAATTCACGGGCCATTGTCACAAAAAAAAAATTCCCTGGCCATTGAAAAAATCTTTAAATAAAATTTAAATCTGCGACGAATTAGCTTTCAACTTGTCAAATTGAGAAATCTAGTGAAAAAAAATTAGAATAATTTATTATATATTAGAAAAATGATAATAAATAAGAAGAATGCTATCCACACACTCTTTTGCAGACACATTATTTATACTCGTATAAAAGTACGGTTATTAATGCCAAAATAAAATGCAATACAATTAACAAATAAGCAGTTACTGTATTTTTATATGGGTGTCAATTTAGTATTTAGAAAAATTATTTAGAAATAACAGGAATGAATAAATAGTGTACAAGAACAATAACCATCATATTAATTATTCATAAAAAATATATATTAAAATATAAAATACATTTTAAAAAATCTTAAATGATATATATTCATATATAAGTATATACTAACTAATTTTATTTGTAAATTAATTTTATGTATACACGTCATATTTTTTATATTATAATATTATATTCATGCAATTAAGCATTGGATTCAATAGATATTTAACCACTTTTTATGCATAGATTTTACAAATTTTGTACGCCAACTTCTGTTTTTCTTTTTTATTTCCCCTTCAAAATTTGCTAACAAAAAGGTATTTGACGTTAAAAAAAAAGTAAATAAAGATTGGTTGAAATATCATTTTAATTGGTTCATAAAGAAAACTGTTTTCCGACATATAATCGTATAGATTGAGCACATAATTAAGAAATAATAGTAGTTAAGAAGAAGCAAGTTGTAGCCTTGTTCACTGTAAGTGACGACAACACAATTCAAGATCCGTTTCACATTCACTTGCATATAATTGTTGTTTGCATATATTGCACCTCCAATTCCAATTCCTCATATAATTAATTAAGTTTCTTTTTTTTATTTTATCCTCAAGGACTCCTGCCATTACTCTTCCAACTTATATATATAAATTAAATGAACTTGTCTATAACGGTTCTGCTTTGTATATTACTATTAGACTATTTGATTTGATTATTGAACGCACTTAATTATTCTTTATTTATCAAATTTCTTTATGTATGTATTTTTCCCCCATCATCCATTCTAGAGGATGTCATAAGATCTACGAAAAATCATTCTTCAAAGTTTGAAACATGCCACAAAAAAGCATACTAGTAGCATATACATCTTTCACAAGTTGCATTTATAAAATGATATCTTTATATATGCGCATGCATTTACATACATATCTAGATTTATCAATTTCCATATGTATTGTCCTTAGAAATAAAATATATGTTCCTTTTTTCATGTACAAATTAAAGAGGATAAGAAGTTGATATTCCACTTACTAGTCTATCTACCATAGATAACAAAACCAGTACTGCTAACCAATTAATGTCCTCCCAACTAGCTCAATAATTGGCTTATGATATATTCTATCCTTTTGCAATGGTAGTTGTTTTTTTTTAATCATTATTTATTATATCGTATATATATATATATATATATGCGCTCTGAGTGCTCCTATTATCGGATTTGTAAGTTCCAAACAAGAAGAAAAGTTCCATTTGTTTAAGATCCAAAAGATATTATAGGAAATTATTTTCAAACTAGAGTGCTTTCATTCATATAATCATATTAATTATTATATGTTCATATAATAATAACATGAATACTAAAATAATTGAACAACTTTCACTGTATACTCATCAGCAAAAAACTTATATTATATGATATGTTATCTTTAGATATAAAATAAAACAAAATATTTGTACAGAATCACACTAATAATTATAATGATTATTATATTTCACAAGCGGAAACTGAGTTGTTTTTTACATATGAAATCATCATTGGCTGTAGAAACTCCAAAAGGAGTTTTAATGTGTTCAAATCTTTCTGATAGAAACAAGGTTTGCAAGTTTCTTAGCTCTGGTGAAACCCTCACTTGTGCTATGAATATTGCCTTCACAGGCCTGTGATCTGATAGCTTTGACTCACTTCTATTGTACACAAGTTGCTTTAAACCATTTCCGTACCATACTATTCTGTCACACCTGTATATATTAACAACAAACAATAATCAATCAACTTTTTCAACATCAATAATTAATGTAAATAGTTTTGAATTTTGTGTCTTAATTACCATGCTGGTGCTCTCTTCTTCTCTGCTTTTTTCCCATGATAACAGCATCCATAGTACATGTCTGAATTTGGAAAATACTTGTATGTTGGAGCAAATTTTATTGACCCTTCATGCCACCCTCTTAACATGTTGCCATTCTCCAGCTCCATTATTAGCTTCATTATTTTGTATTATTGCATGCATGCATCCAATTAATACAAGTTAGAGAATATTATTCCTAATTAACCATCCTCAACTATCATATTCATATAAGTAGTGACCTAATAATATACCTGATCGTTTTGTAATAAGGAATCCCAGTCTCCTTTTTCAACAAGTAAGCGTGTTGATTCTTCTGGCAAAGAAATTCTATAATTTAGATCTCCTAGCAATACTACATGGCTGCACATAAAAGACAAAACTGTGTGTTAGGTAGTGCCTAAAAATTAATACAACATTATTTATATCTAAATAAATTAAATATGCAATAAGCAGGGGAAGAGTAATTAATTATTTAACTATTATTCAACGACTACTAATAAGAAGAAGACAACTATATTTAATAACTAAGCAACTTGCATATATTTATATAGCCGCAAATAGTATTTACTCTCATTTTTCACAGAGTTGGTTCTGATCTATATTTGGACTGTTTAATTAATTAATTGTTAGTTACTAGCTGACACAGAACAGAAGAACAATTTCCACCCTACTACTAAAATTGAATTAATTAAGATTGAAGTTTGTTAGAAACGTAACAACCAACCAATAATGATGTTAGTATTTTGGCGGCATCACTTTCCTGTATTAATTAGGACAAATTCAAAGGCAGAGGCTATGATTGGTGAAATTGTCATTCTTCTTCTTCACTAAGGAAATTAATTATTATTATTATTGGCAGCTTGTTTTAATTTGATGATCTTGTTAGAAAGGGACTTATTAATTAATAAAGAAAAAGAGGCAAGGTAAGGGGAAAAAAGAATTATAAAGAAAAGTTTGGACGGTTTCAAAGATGATTGGACTGACTCATGATCAAGAATCTTTCTTGGCAAATCAAGCAAAGGCCCTTTGCTGGGAAAACTTGTCCTGGAAAATATTTCTGCAACGTTTGAGTTTCTGTGCTTCTCATCCCCTTCCCTCCCTCCTGATGCAAGATGGCTGCACACAAAGCAGAAACTTGTTTCATGTAACCTAAACCTCACTGACACCGATCCCTGCAACAACATACATAACCATTATTATTAACATATGTGTGTGTTTGTTGAACTGTTCCATATATAAGATCAGAGTAAATTAATTAAAATTGATGTGAATTAAACTAAATTAGTTTAATTAGGTAGGGTAGGTGACCTTGTTTCCTAAGCAGCCCATGATTCCACATCCAATGCAAGAGACACTTGGATGCTGAATGAAAGGGCGAAGATCTTTCCTTGTCCACACAGATATGAATACACCAACCATTTGCTTGCTTATTATACACTGGAATTCTTGTGACCCTTTGTTTCCTTCATCATCATCATTATTTTCTTTCTTCTTGTTCAGAGCTTCCCTGATTAAGGAATTCCATTTTGTAGAAAGCTGGTTGTTCTCTGATCCCAATACGTTTGATGCCTTCAGAGGCACTATTTCTTGAAACCTGATCCAATAAGAAGATTTTTAATCAAATAGATTTGTAGAGCAGAAATTAAAATTAATTAAAGGCTAGCTAGGTGCATACATACTTACCCTAGTACATAGATGTCACAGGAGTTGTTGCATGTGTCTAACAAATCCTCCATATTCAAATCATCTTCTGGTGCAACCCCACCTACGTTCCATGTGCTAACAAATACCCTTGTATATGATAATATCACATACACCAATAAAGAAATTTAGAAGAAGAAAAAAAGGGAAAATTAAATAGCAGGACAAAGGCAGAATTGAATAATGAAACTTATCATTGCATATAGCAGTATAATATGAAGAGAAGGCTTACTTGTACTTGTTGGTGTTATTGATGTTGTAATTATCTGGATTATGATGAGGAATGGGTTCTTCATGAATGGACAACAAGGGTTGGTCATAAGCATGATGATAATCAGCGATGAAGTTGGTGCTTCCGAGCCTCTTCTTGAGAATCTTATTAACCACTAATGTAGGCCACATGGTCGCAGACAGAGATAGCTAGCTAGCTTGCTTGACAAGTCACTACTACTGCATGCCTCAATTTGGTGCGTAGCATCATCAAGTTATGTAGCAGCAGCAGCACTAGTGTTATTAGTTGGTGACAGAAGAAAAGGAATATATATATATATATATATAGTCAGAGTAGAACATACATATCAGATCAGAACTCAATCATGAATCATGATGGAGAAGAGAGAGAGAGAGAGGGAGGAAGAAGCTAAGAAGGGCTTTCATGTGACGTATAGATGATGTGTGTTGGGTGCATTATTCCTATACAATGTCCTAGTGGGAGAGAGAGATGAGAAAAACATGGGTCTACTCTTCTCTGCACATTTGAATTCTTGTGTTTGTTCGTTACAATTGAAAGCATATCTTAATAATGTTTCTCACATATTTAAATTCTTCAACATGGCTGCAAGTCCACCAAGTGGGACTATACTAATGTGGTCCACAGCAAACCAGCCATGCAAGCTAAGTAACAATAATAATAAAGAATCACACACACACACATAGATATATATATATATATATATATATATATATATATATATATATATATATATATAAAT
>JASCZI010211520.1:58169-73752 GCA_036250425.1 Stylosanthes scabra
CTATCACTGAAATAATTTGACGCATTTATTATTTGTTATGTAACATATTGTTGATTATCTTGCTAGATTTATGATTAAATATTTAGACGAGGTTGTCTCACACTATAAAAATCTTGGTATTTAAAATCAGATTTGTATGTAAGATATTTATAGATAACCCAACTACACGTTAAATGATTATTTGTTAGCCAACCTCATATGGTATATTTCCCTCATCCCATTATAAGAAATCTCAAATTCGAAACTCACTTAAAGAAAAAAAAAATTATAATATATCAACACGTCTCTTATCAAAAGAGAAATTTCAATGATTTATCATGGATTAATATATTAAATGTATTATTCGATGTTTTGATAATCGAATAGGATTGGCCAGTTTCTATCGAAAAATTGAGAATTGATTTTTTATTCGGTCCGGTTCGAGTGCAAAAACCAATTGGTAGAAAATCGGTTAAATTGCATTGATTTTAATGAAAATTTGGTTTTTAAGAAAAATAATTATATTATATTTTACATTATTTTATTATATATTTAAATAAATTGATTTAATCACAATTCGATAAATACTATTAAATCAGTCATTTTATTTATTTATGGGTAAATGATACCTTTGACATTTTTAAAAGTAGACAAAAATGCCCCCCACTTTGCTAAAATAATCTCATGCCCCAATCTTCAAGAAAAGTGGACACTACTACCCCTCTATTGGGCTAATCAATGTGTGACCGTTATGAAAGTGTGTAATGTGACTGTCCATGATGTCTAACTGACCGTAATGGAACCACATTGTACAAATCAAGCCTATAATGGACATTAGACAGTAAGACAAAGCTGTTACTCATCTTTTATATGAACCTTTTAAAATTAGGATTTCATTCTCCAAAGAAATCGATTGCGTTTTGTTCTCTAATGTCATTTACGAATATAATTTATACAGCATGGCTCCGTTACGGCCAGCTAAAAACCGTTGACAATCACATCGCACGTCTTCATAATAGTCGCACGTGGGTTATTAGACTAACAGAGGGGAGTAGTGTCTACTTTTTTCAAAGATTAGGAACATGTAAATATTTTAGCAAAACAAATGATATTTTTATCTAATTTTAAAAAAATTAGAGATATATTTATCTTTTATCTTGATTTAATGACCATCCGATTCTTGGAGCCTTGCTATTACTCATCGCCTCATCATAAAGCAGGTTTATTCTTCCTTGTCATAGTTCGAATTCATTAAATAAATCTCCGTCTGAAATTAATTAACATGAGAGTGATCATATAAATATTAGGATACATCAAATTGGTGGCATTGGCATCAGATAAATGCAGTGTACATTTATTTATTTATATGTAAGAGTGATGTTTTGTATCCATATCTGATAATTTTTTTTGGTGACTTCCATATCTGATAATAATGCACTTAAAACAAAAACAAAAAATCGTATTATTGATAATGTACAAATAAAGCTTTCATGAGGAATAAGCCTAAGTTAGTTTTTGTTCTTTTATTGGGTGCCATAAATTTACTAACGTGTTTTGATTTTATATTCTTTGAATATGATTTTTCCACGGTATAGTCATTAAGTTTACTACTTATTAAAAAAATTAAGATAATAGACAAAGGGATATAAATAATTTTAGATAATTCTTTTTAAAAATATATATAAGAAATCATTTTTTAAATATTTAACATTAGCTAACTTTTATTGTAAAATTATTTTTTAACCCTTATTTTTTGGAAATCTTATTGTTATTAGGATTTAGGATTTAGAATTTAAGATTGATAGTTTAATATTTAGGATTTGAAACTTAGAATAATTTAAAAAAAAATTAGCTGATATTAATTAAAAAATTAGTTCTCTAATTAAATTTTTATTTGTGTTACTTGTCTTATAATAGATTTCTTTAGTTTGCATCATAACTCTAATATTATGTTACAAAACACCAAATCCGAGAGTTGAAAAATTGATATGTACAGGCGTTTATATATCTATCTTATAGTGAACAAATTGGTAAAGATAAATAAAATAAAATAGGGTTGTTAAAATATATTGAATTAACAACTTTTATATATTATACACAAAATCTAGGAAATGATTTAATGATACAAAGAAAGTCTTGTTATACTTTTGGTAACTAATAGTAACCAAAAAAATTAAAATACCATTATTTATCATTATTTCCTTGAATTTTATTTTTTATGTGCTGGATTTCTTTGATTTTATTAGACTTCTATCTCTTATTATTAGTTATTATTGACAAAAAAAAATTCTTGTCTTCCTTGAACAATATATTATGTATCTTTCACTTTTTCCTACAAAGTTTAGAGAAAAAAAAAACTTTATTTTATTAAATAATCTCGGTATAATAATGTTGCGCTTTCATCGATCAATTATTCAATGAAGAAGAAAAATGGTCATTCATAACAAAGAAAAACACTATTCCCAAAACAATTATGCTAAACAAATCAGGTGATTAAAAATAAGATATTTTAATAACTTTTAAATATTTTCTTTAATATAGTTACCAATGGAACTATCTTTCTCATATCAGATTTTTTTTTCTAAAATATAAATTAGAATATAAAAATCATGTATGCTTAATACTTTTATATATTACTTTAGAACAATATTATGGAATTAATGTTAAAGAGTCATTAGAGAGTCGATAAATTTAATTAAAAAAAAAAGAATATTAATTACTATGGAACACTAATTTTATTAGCTCTATAGACTTTCTCATTACTACTTTAATACATATATTAATCAATACTAGTTATGAATATTAACCATAACATTGGTTAAACAATACTGGCTCCCAATAATTTTTCATCCAAAAAATATTCCTCAAATACATATTTTGATAGAAAAAGTTAAAGATATAATTATTAAGGTATCTCGTTTTATTAATTTAAATTTATAAAAAACATAAAGTATTATCATGAAAATTTTTTTTCTTGAAATAAAGAATAAGATGACGTTCTACATGATAAGTTATTAAATTATGAAATCTTTTTTTTTTGTTGTCAATATATATTCATTGATTAATAATTAGTTAAAGACAATATATTAATATGTTCAATGCAGTTATAATGTAAAAAGGTTATCTTATTGTCCAATAAGATTTACCTATTTAAATATTAATTTAAAATTAGTTTTTTTTAACTAATTTTTCAATATATCGTTGGATTATTCGTGTGAAAATGTTTACTTGATCATACACTGATTGCTATATGAAAATCGAATCTAATAAGTATTAATTAATTGATCGGTATTACATGTATAATTGTACACTTTCATGCACATCATTTTTAGTACGGAAAAAATGTAAATATTAGTAAATAAATTTTATTTTTTTGCGCTAATATTTACATTTTTTCGTGATAAAAATAATATGTACGGAAGTATATAATAATACACATAGACTAATTCTTAATATATATATATATATATATATATATATTAAACATTAATAATATATGTATACTTTCAAGAAATAAAAAAAATAGGTTTTTACAAAAAAAATATTTGAGAAGGTGTGCACCAATTTTAATTTAAAGCCCAGACAGATAATGGAGATAAGTCAGATACTATTTAACTATTTAGAGGTCATATATTTGTTTTTAATAATATCCTTGTTTGGCACCATCAACTAATTCATATACCCTGATTGGTTCTTTGATGATCAACGTTATTAGTTTCTTCATTAATATTAGAATAAGTTAATACAATAATTAAGGGCCAATCAATCTTTGCCGGCGTCTCACTGGTGGACCATCTTTCTCAGTTTTTTCCTAATACTGCCATCATATTTGTTCATTAACAACTATCACACAAATATATTTAAAATTCATATAGATTAATTATAATAATAAAAAATTGTATCTTTTCTTCCCTGCTTAATTCTTATCACTTTTCCTTTTGAAAAATGATCTTTTTATCCATATTTTTTTTCTTTAATAGACTAATATATAATATGGCTGTGCTTTTCTAACTGGAAATAAAAAACAACCGACATACTTGGCTGTGTTGTTGAAAGGAACCTCTTCTAAGACTGACTTTTGCATGATATAATTAGTTTAATGTTAAGCACCCAAAAAGATGGGACAATTAAATAAAATAAACTATTTGTGCTTGAAATGTGAAGCAATACAATGAAATTGGATGTTATCGTTTTGTAGATTATTATATAATAAGCTATAATTAAATGTTAATGATGATTGTCCGTACAACCTTTCCAATTTTTTTTTAATAATAAATTTGATAATTTAAACTAATTAAGTAACAAACAATTGAGTCTTATTATTAAAACTAGAGAAAATATTGTCCCTCTAATCTAGCTAGCTTTACATTTAGAAAAATAAATTACTGTAGTTGTAAAAATAATAGAGATCCAACAATTTAAGAGGATTATATATATATGCTCCAATCCGAATAACTATTTTTAAAACTCCGTTGCGTTACAATGTTACATGCATGCATCAGAACTGATAAATGAAGGAGAAGACAAGAAATAATGGTTATTAATTATTATTAGTGCTATGAAAAGGTTAATTGGTACTAATAATATGAATCTGATAGCTAATTTATTGCAATGTTATGCACTTTATAAGTTAAAGTTGCAGTTGCACCGATGATGATACTAAAAGTAGTGCAGTTCAAATCGGACAGGTGTTGACCTGTTATTATCGCTGTATGTGGTCCAACCAATCCCTTTTCAACCATTCCATTACTACTTCTATATATCTACTCTTACCAGACTAGATATCATGCATGATCCGCACTAATAGTAATGGTTAAGATGTTAATTAAAAGCTAGAATAAATATACAAAAAGGAAAACCCAATTTTTAAACTTTTTGGCGACTAAACCAATTTTTAATTTGGTAATATAAGTTAAGCTATCTAATTTTTTTATTTTATTTATTTATTTTGAAGGATTTGGGATTTAGAGATGATGAGAACTACATATTTAGGAATTTAAAATTTAAGATAAAGATGATCATTTTTTAAAAGTTAGTTAAAATTTATTTTGACTCAAATAACCCTAAATTTTAGGAGTTATATTTTAAATATAAATCCAATGTTTTATTCTTTATTCGTGAATACATGTGAGATATGCACACATGAAGAACTTGGTCTAGTGAATCACATTATGGTGTATATATATATATATCCGACTGAAAAATGCTATATATCAAAGTATAACAAATTATAAAAGTATATCATAAGATACAAAAAATATGCGTTGCAGTTGTATTGAGTAGCTTATTAGCTTTAATTTGATTGGTCAAATTAAATATGATCGCTTTGTGTATGTGGATTGATCACTTGATAGAGAAATAATAATAGTGAATAAAATGAATCACGATGGATTGTGGAAGACATATTCGTCTTTCAAATAAATTTTAAATTATAGTAGAAAAGATCGAGACTCTTCTTCCTCCATTATCACAATGAGTTCATCACTCATCAATAAATTAAATTAGAAAAGTGCAAAAAAAAAAACATATAATTATATAACAGTACATGTTTCCTAATGGCAATAATTATTAGTGATGCGTAAGCGTAAGATTCTAGACTGGAACCCAAATTACAGCAAATATAGTGGAACAAGTGTTGCCCTCTCATTTGTACTGAACCATTCAATTTCTTTAAACCCTAATTCATTTGGATAATTTCCTAATAGAAAATTATTGCTATCGCTATTTCTCTAATTGAACCTTCCAACAAGAAGCCCTTGATGGAGTTAATGTGTGTCTTTTCGAATCTGTTTATTTATTTAATTTGTATGCATCGTAAATTGTAATAATAAAAATTTATCTTATATGTATATACGTGTGTCGTATTTCATTGTTGGTATTTTTTGGATTTTATTGCATTGACAATTGGGCAAACTTTTCAATCCAAATTTGTTAGCCTCACTTTTAGAGGGTGAGATATGATTAATAATGTTTTGTGTGTGTATATATAGCTTTAAAATTAACAAGATTAGAAATGGACTGCTAATTTATTAGAAGCCACAAATTTTTAGGCACCGAAACTTCAATTTTAAACTGTTAAACAGGAAAGAGGTGTCCCAAGTTAAATGGTTAACGAGGTTGCTATATGTGTATATATATATGTGTATATATATACATATAGTTATGAATTAATTTACCTGTACATCATATTTTTAATAAGAAAAAATATAAATATTATATAGAAAAATAAAATTTTTATATTAATATTTATATTTTTGTGTTACAAATGAAATATATACAGTAATACATATAGCATTTACGTATAGTTATATATATACTACTTTGGTTAACTAACATTTATCTTCGAAAATGGCATTATCAATTTTCAGGACCACAGGCTATATGAAGTAAGCTATTGCGTAATCTGTAGGATTATTTATTAACTAAACTGCTAAAAAAATCACCAATAGAACAAACTTTGGACTAGATCAATGTGCAAATATAAAATGAGAGATCCTTGTAGTAACAACTACAACATTGCTAAATCACGTGGATAATACTGTCACTTTAAAAACATTTGTGGAGCTTTTTAAGTTATTTTTAGAAAGTCACATTATAAACTGCATAACCAGTTGGTAAAATATCTAAATATTAACTCTTAATAATAAACAAGAACCATACATATAACATTTGATATAAAGTTACTGCTGTAATAGATATTTTGTTAGTATGTATTATATTTAATGTGAAATTGAATTGAGTTAATTGAGAATAAAATTGTTTTTTTTTAAAAAATACAAAATTAATTAATTATTTTATTTTTGAGAATTTAGAACTAGGTTTGAAAAGTTATTTTTATTAGTTCTAAAAAATAAAGCACTCATGAATCTAAAAAATAAGGAATAAAAACTCCTTAAATTCTTGAGTTTAATTATGAACACAAAAAAATGTTATTACTAAAAATAGGAGCACGCAGTTAACCAGAATGCTTTAAGAATATAACCATGTTTCATAATATTGTATATCCTAATTTTTACTATTAAAAATTCTAGAGTTTAATTTTTGTTTAACTCAAAACAAAAAATTCAAGCTTAAGGTGAACAAAAATGATACAATTAATTATATGGTCTAAAATTTAGTGAATTTGAGTTTTAAAGATATGTTTTAAAAGTATAATAATAATAATAGAAATTTTTAAAATAAGTTTATATATTTAATATATTGAAAACATAAAAGAGTTATTTTTTATTAATTTTTAATAAAATGTTTTTTATGATGTTATTAAAATATTTTTTTAAGACACATTTAGTTAAAAAAGGATAATTCTTTTTAACGTCCTATTATATATTATTACTTACAACTGAATTTTTTTTAATTTTGTCGTCGGCTTGTTTCATCAGTAATAATTTTGTCGTTAAATAAAAGTTTATTTTATAATATTTGATATTAAAATGATATTTTATTATTTGATATAAAAATAAATAATTTAATTAAATTTAATATTAGACAAAATAAATATACACATATTATTACTATTAATGTATTAAAATAATATGAGATGAGTGCATCATAGAGCATCAAGATGGTTAACAAAAACTAATGATCCACATTTTTTACTTAACCATTAAAAAGTGAAAACGAGAGAGAACTTCATTTAATTTGTAAAATATATTGAGCCATGCCATGTTAATAATTCGTACGTACGTGGTCATCATCTGGATTAGGGTTGGTCTGCTAGAGTTGGTGCAAGGCTAAGATATAAAAGAAGTCATCATCATCAGGAGTAGTATTAGGTTAATGATTGGATATTAATTATTAATAGCAATAAGAAAAAAATTATATAAATTATTTTTGGCATTAATATGGAATGATGATAGCAACTATAGAAAAAAAATCAAGCAAAAAAAATTATTAATTAATATATAGAAATAAGAAAACAAATATTGAATTTTAACATCAATTGGCTATATATGTATCTTTAATTAACACCACTAGGCACTAGAGCCCCATCTGAATCAGCATGAATAACTGGAGACATATCAAGTTCAGTTATTCTTAATTAATATAAGATTATTAGTAGTAAAACTGCTAACAAAAATCATGAGCAAATCCAACTACAATATATTGTAGAATATATATATAGAAGCTTATAGTATATCAACATGCAAATATAGAATGTATTCTCCAACTTAATGAGTCCAACACTACTTATATCAGCTTAATTAAAGGTTTCTCGTCCGTGTAAGTCTTCATTTAGTGCGTTTTAGGAAAGTTGGTCATGGAAGTTACATACAACAAGAATTACCTTATTTGTCAATAATTATATTGTCACTCTCATCAAACCTTGATGATTTCGTTTAGAAAATCCAAAGAAGGGGCTGGAAGAAGCTCTAAACTAATTAACTGCAACTTGGTTTAATTTAACTTATTTTGAACAACATTGATTGGATGCCAGAATGCGAATCAAATAAAACACTCAAGTGGGCAAATCGTTATATATTCAAACCACATGAAAAACATTAAGTAGGCCTTTGTCCTTGTCCAACGAGTCAGCAACTTGAAGAACGACGAAGATTCCAACCAAATAGGGTTGGATATGCATATGATCATCTCTTAGATATATATGCGTATACCCTTGCGTGCCCAATGACCAAACAATTTTGAAAGAAACATTTCCAATCTTTTAACATCTCACTCATTTAATTGACTTTATAAAATACATATAATCATGACTTAGCTTGTGGGCTGATCACATACGGTAATAATAGCCAATTCAATTTCTTTTAAGTAGATATTTTACGAGTAAACAAACCTAGATAGTTCTAGTAGTTTCTGTACTAGTGTGCTTAACTAAGTGTCGAGGGATAAAATCTCGTCTTGTGTATGCAGTAATTCCTTGGACAACGAAAAACACTGATTATCTCTTAAATGAAGCTCATAATTAATTCTAAGTGACTAACAAAATAGCCAATACTAATAGAATAAAACTAAGATATTGATTAAAAATATTGACTAAGAATATTAATAAAAGATTGGAAAAATGATTGGGAGACCTAAAATTTAAACCTAATTATAAATCTAATTCTATTTAGAGAAACTTTTATATTTTTTACATTTTTAATATTTTTTAAAAACAATATTTATGATTGAACCTTTTACCTTTTTAGATATTAGACCTATAATTAAGTTTAAGTTTTAAGTCTCTCTATCATAACTCAAAGGATTCACACCCTAACATATTTCTTATTTAGTTGTGTTTACAAAAAATACTAGTAGAAATTAAATATTTCATCTAGTCTTAAATGTGTTCGGTTGAAAAAAGCAAGGAAGAAGGGATTATTGTGATTTATGGAACATATATGATGGAGTATAATAATGTTGTAATTGTTATAATTCAACTATAATGTTGTGTGTTTGGATTGAGAATTTGAGAATAGAGACTTACAATATGGACGGAATTTGGCACATGATACAAATTAGTAGCACATAAATCATATAGAATTATACTGTCACAATCGTGAATCATAATACTTTAACAGTTTAACTACCGCTATGTGAACATTAACCTTATCGTCGCTTGATTTGTGCCATCAGACAAATAATAGTTGGAACAAATTAAACTAAATAAGGAGCCAAATAGTAATGATACACCACAGATTAAATTAAAGTAAATAATGCATGCTTTTCCTTTCCTTAATTAATAGTAGATTATTAGCAGTGACCATAATACTGATGTTTGAAGTCGTTCAGAGGGTTGAATAATGAAGGTGCTTAGAGGTGGTCCATTTGTGTAGAACATTGGCAAAGATATCATAGAATGCAATATCTAATTGAGTTTGAGTAAGGTGAAGAGACATGAAGCCTTGTCCATCGTAATAGAACTTCATCTCTTCTGGCTTCCACCACTTCACAACACCCCTCCACGCCATTGAACCACCACCGCTAGTTAAAAACTGGATTCCACTGATATCAAATTCGTACAAATTCAATTCATTAATAATTTATTTTCATTTACCAACATTCAATGCAAGTAGGCACAAGTTTATTATTATGATTAATAATAACAAACCTTTCAAGACTGCTTATGTGCTCTAGGCAGTGATCGTGTCCATTTATGTAAAGATCAACGTTGTTTTCCTGATAAATAATAATAATAAAAAATAAGATTTTTTGGCTGTTAATGGAAGTGATTATACATTATTTTTAGCCTTGCAAAACATCTGCATCAGCTAAATAAGCATATAATAGTAACCACTAACCACATATAATAATTATATATCTGTGTGGTATGTCGGAAATAAGTTATTATTAATTGCTTTGAACATAGATAGATATAGAGTAATTAATTTTTGATGGTGTAAGATTTGTGGCTACTAAACATTAAGGAAGAAGAGAACAAGGTTTGTAGGTATACCTGAAGAAGAGGAAGAAGAAGGTTTTGTAGGTCTAGTGTGTTACCGTGGTAGCCAGCACTTAGAATAGTATGGTGACCCACCACAATCTTCCAGTTTGCATTTGATTGTTGCAAAGCAAAATGGAGATCCCTGAGAAGATTGGAAATGTATTGGTTTCTAGGCAATACTCCTCTCCAATCATAAACATTTTCACCAGGTTGAGTGAAGTAGTTGTCCACTAAAGGAGTTGTGTCAACAAAGAAAAACTCAGCTACTTGTGCATCCACAACATAAGATCTCAAGCATATCCATCTCTTATCAACATGTCTAAGGGTAGGACTTAGCTGAGCCAGAGCATCTCCCCTGTAGTCATGGTTACCCAAAACACTGTACCATGGCTTCTGCAGGCTAGAAGCTGTATAGATTTTCGTGAATGAATACTCAAATGCTGGATCATCTGTGCCTATCAACCCATTCGGGTAAATGTTATCGCCCGTTGATATCACAAAATCGATGTCCAACTCCTTCCCAACAATACCCATCTGCCAATAATAATGCACTCATTATTATCTTTTAGTTTTATTCTTCAATTAAACTGTTATCAGAAAAGCATAATCTGTTGCCAATAACATTATAGAATTAAAACAGCAAATTATGCTGGCAGTGCTGTAAATTATTAGTTAGTTACTTATGGTAATTAAGGAATAATTATATTAGATGCATGATGCAGTGATATGAAAGTAAGGAGGGGGTGCAGGTATGTACCTGAAATGCAAGTTGAGATTGGTTGTAAGCACCTCGTCGTCCCCAGTCACCAATGACGAAGAGGGTGAGAGAGCCATCTGGTTTAGGTGCATGTTCAAAGCGGTGTAGCTCTGCACAGGAGTAGGAGGCTACACCCAAAAACACACACACTGCTAGTATGATGAGGTACCCCATGCTACCTGATCGATGAATTGAAGCCATCTGGGTGCTTAATAATGAACCTCTTTATATTAACCATATGATCATTGAGTTTGAACAATGAAAGCTAACATTCATCAATTTGAGCATGGTTATTGCTTGTTTGTTTCTCAACTCCATGTGCTTAATTATATCCATTTAGATTCGGATAAGAAAATGAAAGCCTACTCATAAAACTGCCTCTCAAACCCACTTCTATATCTCATCTTCATCATTCATCTATCTCTTTTATCTATATATGCAATAATTATTTTCAACATAACATATTAATAAACAATTCTCACTTCATATATGTGTGTTGTCTTGCTCATCTTACTACAAAAACTAAACTTGTGTGCTACAATCATTGCCAATAAAGGCCCGCTCTTAACTTATTAGCTTCTTCCCTTTCAATTCAACACCTTAATTTACTACCTACCACTAACTCTAATAACTATTAACTGGTAACAACCGAAAACATCAAAAGAAATATATAGCTTGACAGATATATATATTATGAGTTAAATAGAAAAATGCTTTTAAGATTTTATTTCATGCGCGCTGACTATTTTGTCATTGATTTAAGAGACATTAGATAACAAAATGTTAACCAATACAACTTGAATGGTGGAAGGGAATAGTGATTAGTGTTCATCAATATCGATCGCCTCCTAATCTTTCTGATCTGATGAGCAAATCACATTGTCTCCTGCACACAACCACTCACTAAAATGTAATTAAAAGCCCGGACCTAACTTTATTATTAATAAAAGAAAAACTTACATGTTTACCAATAAAAGAAAAACTTACATCTTCATGGTCGCTGTTATTTTAAGGGGTATCTACTATCTAAATTCTAAAATAGTGGTGGACGAAAGAGTAAGGCATCTTAGATACTTAGATGCGCATACCAAACCCCCATACCTACCTATACCTAATTAGTAATTACCTATAGACTATAGTCAAAGAAAGAGTGTGAAAAATTAGTATCGTAATTAAATAAGGTTTAAGACGAGTTATATCATCATCATAGACGCAAAAATTTAACACTCTGCCCACCATGACGTAATGACGTTGTTTCCTCATTAGTTTAGGCACTGCACACTCCTATAATTTATGATTCACTACCCCATTCTACCTCTATTTTCTTTTTTATTATTTTTTCGCTTCAATCATTTTATTACTCTACTATATTCTATATAGTTATACCCTTATTAAATTTTTAATTAAATTATTACTAACCATTTTTGTTTAAAACGTGAGATAAATGGTAAACTATGATAAAAGCAAATATCTTAAAAATAATATTTCTTTTGAAAATAACTATTAATAATAAAAAAAAACTTGAATAAAAGATTTTATCTAATATAACAATTTAAGTACAAAATTTAAAACCCTAATAACCTAATTAAAATTTTGATAAATTGTAAAATTAATATAGCATGATGAAGAATCAAATATTGCATGACAAAACAAACTTTCATTCTTGTGAAACTAAATCAAAGATCGTACCATCTATAAACTCATATTTTTCGCATGGATTTTAGATATGGTTACTTACTAATAACACTTCTAAAAAAAACTTTTAATATTTCCGACTCACCGTGCAATTTTTTCTTTTAAATACACTAGGTAAATAGTAAAAATTTAGTTAAAATTAATTAATAATTTAAATTGAATATTTTATTTTTTAAATTTTGGATGTTTTATTTATAGATTTCAGATGTTTTTTTTAATTAGAGATATTTTATAAACAATAGTTATAAATATTTTTTTGACTAATTTGTTGGTTAGAAAAATATTGATTATCTATATTTTTCCAAGAAAAATATAGGTAATCAATATTTTTTTAATAAATAATCAATCAATAAAAATAGAGCATCCATAACTATTATTTATAAAATATTCACAATAAAAATTAATAAAACATCCATAATTTTTTTTAGAAATAGAATATCTAAACATATAATATCTAAAACCTAAAAAATATAACATTTTTTATTAAATTATTAACTGATGAAATTTTATCGGCTAGCTATAGAAATTAAAGGTAATAAAGAATCGAAAAGATAGGACGGCGCCTAATGAGTAAGCAAGAGACAGAGAGAAGTAGGAATGAATGTAAAAATGGGTGGGCACGCCACCATTCCCGTAATGCACCCACCACCACCCTCACCCTTATCCCAAATCCACTTCCCTCTTCTTTCAACCTAATCCCTTTCCCTTTTCCCCTATTTCTACCCCTCCTCTTTTACTTTCTTATACACCTTTACGAGATTCTCTTCTGCTTCCCTCTCATTCACTTTTTGGTAATGTTCCTTTCTCGCCCCTTGCTTCAACCTAACCTCATGCTCTATTTTCTTCAATTTAGTATTTTGAGGGTGACACCTATTTAGCCTTAATATACAAACTGTTGCCCTCAACCATGCTTCTGTTCTTAGAGGTTGACACTGGAAACTGTTGATTGTATGCAGTGTTATGAATTTGATTTGTGGATCCAAGGATCCAATCACTGTGATTGTCCTTCTCTGTTTGTATGTGCAATTAGAATGAACCAATTCCTAAACTTTACTAGAGGACTTTTATGCCCATCAACTGCTTGATGAAATGCCATTATTTTGCTTTGCATGAATTATTTTCAAATGCTCTCATATACTTTGCCTTTTCTTCCTAGTAGAGATAACACTAGCTAATTTTTTTTAGTTTTCTTTTAAAAAAAGGTTATCTTATCTGATTCTGCCGCATTTGGTAACCGTGTTATGTTTCTTCTTTGTCATATAGATCTAAGGATGGCTCCCTTTGCAACTGCAATGGTGCCCTCTTCACACATATTCCACTTTCGAAAGCCAACAAATCTTGGCTTCCCGATTCGCTGCTCCACCACAGCTTCTCCTACCCTGGTTTCGACCCGTTCCAAAGCTGCTAACTTTGATTTGATGACATATTGGGCTTCCCTAATGGTGCAGATCAATCAGAAGCTCAATGAAGCTATAACAGTTCAATATCCTCCCCAGATTTATGAAGCTATGAGGTATTCAGTCCTTGCCAAGGGTGCTAAGCGAGCCCCTCCCGTTATGTGCATTGCTTCCTGTGAATTATTTGGCGGAAGCCGTCATGCTGCCTTCCCCACCGCCTGTGCTCTTGAAATGGTAATCTTCTTTGTGTATCCTGTTACTTCATTTTGGTTCCAGTGTAATCTCTTTTTCTCAAACGAACAAAATAAAATAAATGCTAAGTTATTCAAGAGAGATTGGTCTATCATAGTTAGTTTTTTTGGTGTTGACGTGTTGTAGAGGTACTAAAATATATCAAACAAACATGCAAAAGTGTTCCTAGTTTCAACTTAAAAATGGGTGGCTTCCTTCTGGAATTTCTTTCTCCCTCCATTTTTTATTTGTTAGAACACCCTGAGTTGCTTATTCAGTTGAAGTTTTAGTTATTGGCCCAGTCTGCATAAATTATTAAATAGTAGCTAATTGATCTGTAGAGGAACTGTTAAGAATCTTTGGTTGTAATAATTCCTTATTTTTCACAGGTTTTTTATATAACAAAACAGTTTCTCTTAGTTTGTCTGTCTGAAATTTCTCAAGAAACACAATGGATTTTTTGAATTACTGATATGTAGTTAAAGGAAAATGATGGTAAACTCTGAGTTTGTTAGCATTTTAAGATATATGGTTACAAAAATGAATCTTTTATCGTATTGCAAACAGGTTCATGCAGCTTCATTGATACATGATGATCTCCCTTGCATGGATGACTCTCCCTCACGTCGTGGCCGACCCTCAAATCACACAGTCTATGGTGTTGACATGGCAATTCTGGCAGGTGATGCACTCTTTCCCCTTGGATTTCGTCACATTGTCTCTCATACTCCCCCTGACCTTGTGCCCGAGCCCTACCTCCTTCGCGTTATTGCGGAGATAGCTCGCTCTGTAGGCTCTACTGGTATGGCAGCAGGGCAGTTCCTGGACCTCGAAGGAGGACCTAATGCAGTTGGATTTATACAAGACAAAAAGTACGGTGAAATGGGGGAGTGTTCTGCAGTGTGTGGAGGATTGTTGGCTGGTGCTGAAGATGATGAGATAGAGAGACTGAGGAGGTATGGGAGAGCTGTTGGGGTACTATATGCAGTTGTCGATGATATTTTGGAAGAGAGGTTGAAAGCTAAGGGTGATAATGGCAGGAAAAAGAAGGGTAAGAATTATGTGGAAGTTTATGGTATTGAGAAAGCAGAAGAGGTGGCTGAAGAGCTTAGAGAAAAGGCTAAGCAAGAATTGGATGGATTT